>CAIGQW010054176.1:7649854-7674004 GCA_903798125.1 Danio choprae
GCTTTGTAATGTTTTCCTTTTCCTTTAGCATATAATGTATCTGTTTGTGCATGTACAATATCTGCTTACAAAATTACAAAGCTCATATTCTCCCTAAAAAGAATCTCCATCCAACTGCATACACAAAGAATGAATGCTAGAGTGCTTTAATAAATGTTTGTGAAATATTTGAAATATTAGTCATTTGTGCAGGGCGGTGCGGTGGCGCAGTGGGTAGCGCTGTCACCTCACAGCAAGAAGGTCACTGGTTCGAGCCTCGGCTGGGTCAGTTTGCATTTCTGTATGGAGTTTGCATGTTCTGCCCGTGTTCACGTGGGTTTCCTCTGGGTGCTCCGGTTTCCCCCACAAGTCCAAAGACATGCACTATAGGTGAATTGAATAAGCTAAATTGTCTGTAGTGTATGTGTGTGAATGAGAGTGTATGGATGTTGTAAAACATATGCTGGATAAGTTGGCGGTTCATTCGTAGTGGTGACCCCTGATTAATAAAGGGACAAAGCCGAAAATAAAATGAATGAATGAGTCATTTGTGCAAAATTGGTTCAGATCAACCACTTAAGATGATATCGTAAAACTACCACCATTATTAACAGTCTGTGCTTTCTGTTGCTCACAATTATGGCTCACAGGGTTCCCACACTAAGCCAAATGTGAAATTGTCTGACTTTTCACTGACAAAAAAGCTGAATTTCCATGGCAAATAATGAACAGGCGTTGTTGTTTTGAGCACTTAGTAGAAAAAAAGACAGCTGCAGACAGTATTTTTAATAGGTAAAGGTGATTGCCTGTTTATAAGTGGGAAAATAAGAAAATGGCACTGAAAAATAGCCTAATCAAAAGCAAAATGTGAAGCAATGCAACAAAAACATGGTAGAGAAACATGTAATTTTAATAAATGGAAAAAAAAAAAAAAACAATTCCCTACTTTCAATATCTATAATAAACCTTTTAAAATTCCAGAAATTCCATGACCCATAGGAACCCTGGGTTGAGATTTTGACACACATTTGAGGTGTTTGAAAACCTGTAACCATCAACTTTATAGTAGGAAAAACATACAATGGAAGTCAACGGTTACAGGCTTCCAGCTTTCTTCAAAATAACTGCTTTTGCGTTTAACAGAAGAAAGAATGTCAGACAGGATTGGAACAAGTAAATGGTGAGTAAAGGATGACAGATTTTTCAGTTTTGGGTGAACTATATATTTAATCAGCATTTTAAACTAGAATAGAGGTTCTGTGAAAAAGTATGTTAAAATAATGTATATTCATTCATTTTCCTTTGGCTTAGTCCCTTTTTGATCAGGGGTTGCCACAGCAGAATGAACCACCAACTATTCTGACATATGTTTTACTGTACACAGTGGATGCCCTTCCAGCCACAACCCAGTACTGGGAAACACCCATATACTCTTGCATTCACACACACACACACACACACACACACACACACACACTACAGGCAATTTTGTTTATCCAATTCACCTATAGCACATGTCTTTAGACTGCGGAGGAAACCGGAGCACCTGGAGGAAACCAATGCCAACACGGGGAGAATATGCAAACTCCACACAGAAATGCCACCTGGCACAGCCGGAACTCGAACTAGCGTCCTTCTTGCTGTGAGGCGACAGTGCGAACCACTGAGCCACTGTGCCGCCATGTATATTAACGTAAATCATAATCTAAAAGTGCATTATATGGCCTCTTTAACAACAGAACTGCTCACCAGCTCGAGTTAGAGTTTTGTAAATAGGACACAGATAGACTCCAGACTGAGGGGTTTTGCGGTTGGGAACAGGCACCATCCAGATAACAGCCATCTCTGTGTAGAGCTCTTTGGGCCGAGATTCAGCAAGCTGACCTGTGCCTGCATCCCAGCGTGCCCCTTCTAGAAACAAGCCATGAATGAAGCAGCCGATGTCAGGCCTCTCAGTAAGCTCTGCTACTGCTTCCTTCATCACCTAAAAGAGGGAAAAAATGCATATTGCTATAAAAAATATACACATCATGCTATTCAGATATGTAAGAGAACATCCTATTCCAATGTCTGACATTCTCAGGTATACAGTACTTCTCAAATTTGCTTTCAGAGCTTAATATGGAAACAGGCTTTAAATTGCATTAGGCAGTTTAATGCAAGAATGCCTTGCCGTTAAAAGCAAATTATGCACCTTAAAGTCAAAAGCAATCGTGTCAATGGAGACCACAGAGCCACGGGCGAAGTTCTGCAGGGTTCCTGTGAGGAAAGCCTGGGGGAAGAAGAAGCCACTGATCCAGAATACAGCAGGAATGCCATCTGAGATCCAGTTCTCCAAAAAGCTTATCCGCTGGACTAGATCTGACACCCAAGAGGCCAACGGCTTAAGAGATGGATATGCCTGGAAAATTATTTAAAGTAGAAATATCACATCTAAAAGCCCATTCACACCAAGCGTGATGAATATAAATATAACAATAAATATATTTCCGCTCACGCTGATCAACAATAAGGATCTGTTGATTTTTAGTTTATGCTTTTTTTTGTATTCCCACATTGTTACCAGCAGATGTTTTCAGTGTAAAGTGTAAAGTATCTGACCAGTGTATCCAGCTCGTGTAATTTAATCTATCTAATTAAACCCTGAATTTAGCAATCACAGTCAGTGTAGTGGAATAAAAACAGTGCAAATTGACAACACAAAGAGGAAAAAACTTGCCCTGGATACCTGAGGTACTTTAGTTTTATTTTATGTTCTATTTTTAATTTTGAAAGAGTGGCTTGCATAAATTCCATGCATTTGTTTATTATTATTTTCCATCCCAAAACCAATTGTTTCCAAGGTAGCCATTATATTTTAATAATCTTTTAAAAGAGGGCTTAACATCATCTGTAGCTTTAAATTGTGCATGCCCTTTTCATATATTAATGGATTCTGACCGGCTCTCAGTTTTTTATAGTTTATTAGCTAGGAAAAAAAAGTTCTGAAAGTGATCCCAACAATATTGTTTCTCTACATCTTTATCGTTATAGTTGTGGTACTTTCGTTATAGTTGTGGTAACACATTTTCTGCATGTCTTTATTGTTGTTAATAATTATCATGGCTGGTGTGAACAGGAAATAAGCAGTAAACCTAAATAATCACAGCACTAACTCTGTTTTTTGTTGCCATGCCATGACTATGCAAGCACATTTGTGCATGTAACAGAAATCAATCATTTCAGAAATTCAGTGCACGTCTTGCATGGTTAACATTTGGGAGATTCTTGCCTTGGCCTTCCATATTTCGGGAACAGCATTGATGAACAGACTGTTAGACATCAGCTCCAGTTCAGATGACATAACCACCAAACCCTTCAAAGCCTGCACCAGATCACTGAGACTCTGGGAAATCACTGATAACAGCCTATTATATCTGTGAGAGTGATAGAGAAGGACACTTTTAGAATGCTTAGCAACAAAGTGAACTGTATGTAGTCTACTTGCTTTCAACTATTCACTACCATTCAAAAAGGTGCTTCATATTATCTTTGGTGGATAGAAAGTAAAAAACATTTATTTGAAAATGTTTTAAGGGATAGTTTATACAAAAATGTTGAAAACCAAGTCATTGACATCTATATAATGAACAAAAAAATACTATGGAAGTCAATAGCTGCTGCTTTCCAACATTTTTTATTATATTGTCTTTTGTGTTCAACGGAGGAAAGAAACTCAAACTGGTTTGTAACAAGCTGAAGGTGAGTAAATGATGACAAAATTGTAATTAATTAATTGAATTTGTGACTTTTGACATTGCATCAATTTAATGAATGCTTGCTGTATAAAAGGACAATTATTTTATGGTAATTACAGTTAAAATATGCACTTTTCATACTGAATATGGAACCACAGGATGTGCACAAGAGGGAAAGTTACCTTATAACCTCCTGAACCAGGACAGTGTTCATAGATTCTTCATACATCACTGGGTATTTATTCATGACCTCCTGCACATTAATAAGATCAGGAATCTTCTCCACAATCCCCTCCACTATTTCCTCTATGATCTTAAAGTGAAGTGGAAAAAAGAGAGTGTGCATTAAAATTAAGTATATCATTCATTCATTTTCCTTCAGCTTAGTCCCTTTATTTATCAGGGGTCACTACAGTGGAATGAACCACCAATTTATCCAGCATATGTTTTTAACAGCGGATGCCCTTCCAACTGCAACCCAGTACTGGGAAACACCCACACAGTCTCACATGCACACACATACACTACGACCAATTTAGTTTATTCAATTCACTTCTAGTGCATGTCTTTGGACTGTGGGGGAAACCAGAGCACCCGGAGGAAACCCACGCCAACACAGGGAGAACATGCAAACTCCACACAAAAATGCCAACTGGCCCAGCCTGGACTCGAACCAGTGACCTTCTTGCTGTGAGGCAACAGTGCTAACCACTGAGCCACCATGTCGCCCCCTAAGTATGCATTTTAGTAAAAAAAATACTTTAGTACTATAGATACAATCAAACGATATATTTACATTCAGATAAAACACATCCCATTGAAATGCAGCACAATCACATGGCTTTCTAAAATGAAATAATTTATTCAGAATGTCTATATACAGGTGAGGACAAAATTATCAGCCCTCCTGTGAAATTTTAGTTTTTTTAAAAATATTTCACAAGTGCTGTTTAGTGGAGAGATTTTTTCCCAACACATTTTTAAACACAATAGTTTTAAATACCAATTTCTAATTTTCTTTTGTCTTTGCCATGATGACAGTACATAATATTTGGATATATTTGGTTATTTTGCAAAATACTACTAGTATTGAGCTTAAAGTGCATTTTAAAGCTATAACTATTTATCATGTTAACTAGGGAGGTTATGAGAATTAGGAAAGCCATTGGACAACAGTGGTGTGTTTTGTAGCCAATTGAAAAAAAATAATTCTTAAGAGGGCTAATCATTTTGAACTTTAAAAATGTTTTTAAACAAATAAAAATGAAAAAGTGCTTCGATTCCAGCCAAACTAAAATAAATAAAACTTTTTCCAAAATAAAAATATAGGAAATATTGTGAAATGTCATCAATTGGAAAATATTTGTTTTTGAAATATTTGTAAAAATTTTAATACAATAAAAATGTTACAGGAGGGTTAATAAATTAGCTTCATGTGTATATTTTATGGGCTGCACGGTGGTGCAGTGGGTAGCACAATCGCCTCACAGCAAGAAGGTCGCTGGTTCGAGCCTCGGCTGGGTCAGTCGGCATTTCTGTGTGGAGTTTGCATGTTCTCCCCGTGTTTGCGTGGGTTTCTTTCGGGTGCTCCGGTTTCCCCCACAAGTCCAAAGACATGCAGTACAGGGGAATTGGGTAAGCTAAATTGTCCATAGTGTATGTGTGTGAATGAGAGTGTGTGGATGTTTCCCAGTGATGGGTTGCAGCTGGAAGGGCATCCGCTGTATAAAACATATGCGGGATAAGTTGGCGGTTCATTCCGCTGTGGCGACCCCGGATTAATAAAGGGACTAAGCCGAAAAGAAAATGAATGAATGAATGAATGTATATTTTATGTAAATATGTATATATATTTTTGGAAACCAATGTTTTTTCAGGATTGTTTTTAAGTAAAAAACAAAAACAACTTTGTTATTTACAACATTGTTTTTTAAATGTATCAATGATGAATAAAATAAAAAAGAGACTTTACTTATTTTTACAGACAGAAATTTTACTGACCCCAAACCTTTGAAACTCTTAGGGTCTCAAATTCCCATAAATGTATGTGGCTTCAATATGAAACAAACCTCCTCTCTGGATTTGCCTCCGCTGGCTGCGACTCTGGGCTGGAGCTTCACTAAAGTTCCCAGCAGAGCAAATGTCTCATTTTGTGCAAAGCTAATGTTGGCGTTGTCATGGAGGCCAAAGATCTCCGGTGAGTCATTAATTGGTAGCCCACGAAAATATGTCAAATAACCCTGCACAAGAAAAGTTGCAAAACTTTAGAAACAAGAGAACACAAGATAAATCGTGAGGAGAAAGAAGCTCTATACACTGATCTGAGGTCACTTAATTCGGTAAGACGAATAGGGTAAAAGCAATGAACTACTATCTCCCACCATTCTTTCCTAGTTCATTAATTATAATTCAGAATTTCATAGTTTTCTTGAAGGTCCCGTGAAATTAAAATAAAATAATTTAGATGTTAGTTTCAGTCTTGTTAGTTTTAATGATATCTATAAGCTAGTGTGCTCCAAAACCGTGACAAAATTTGCATTTAGATGATATAAAACTGATAGAAACATCCAAAAATTGCAGTTTGTCACTTCCGCCTAAACAGATCAAAGAAAATTTTTCACGTCACCTCATACTTCAGTTTCTCATCAAATCTTGACCAATCAAATGCTTTCTAGTATCTGACATGCCACGCCCCCTTCAAGACACTTCTTATTTGCTTTTCTTTTAATGCGCTTGAGCTCAACCACTCTGTCATAAAAACAATACGCTATTGGCTGTTTTTTTAAAGGGGAGGAGCTACTCTATGCCCCAATCTCTCTCTTTTTTTAGTTGAGATTACGTCAAACATCAAATAAAAAAAATACACATATCAAAGCACTTCATGGGACCTTTAAATTGTATGTTTAAATATGCAAATGAGCATTTATTCATGAAATATGCTCTAATTTGCATAAACCTCTAGCACAAAAATTTGACCATTGGAGGAGGTCATGTTCTAAATTCTTGTTTCTTTTTTCTGACATCATCAAAAAACTAAAAATATCTTCGTCTTTAAAAATATGAATTGTATTTGGTGGCAAGGTGGCTCAGTGGTTAGCACTGTCGCCTCACAGCAAGAAGGCTGCTGGTTGGAGCCCCGGCTGGGCCAGTTGGCATTTCTGTGTGGAGTTTGCATGTTCTCCCCGAGGGTTTCCTCAGGGTGCTCCTGTCCCCCCCATAGTCCAAAGACATGTACTATAGGTGAATTGGATGAACTAAATGGGCTGTAGTGTATGAGTGTGTGTGTGAATGAGAGCGTATGCATGTTTCCCAGTGCTGGGTTGCGGCTGGAAGGGCATCCGCTGCGTAAAACATATTCTGGAATAGTTGGTGGTTCATTCCACTGTGGCGACCCCTGATAATCAAGGGACTAAGTCAAAGGAAAATGAATGAATGAATGAATGAATGAATGAATTGTATTTGACTCCTACAGACACAAACTGACAAAGTGAAACACAAGAAAGATCTAAAAGTAGATGTTTTCTTTACTAATTTAAAGAAAACATCTACTTCTAGACCTTTCCTTTGTTTCATTTGGTCAATTTGCGTCTGTAGGTGTCAAATAAGATTAAAGTTAGTTTTTTCATTATGTCAGAAAAAAGATACAAGAATTTAGAACCTGACTTCCTCCAATGTTCACATTTTTGTGCTAGAAGTTTATGGAAATGCAAAAAAAACGCTCAAAATCTCAGCAAAAAACTGACAGGTTTTGTTTGTGTTCAACAGAAGAAAGAAACTCAAAGGAAGAAATACTGAAGAATGTTGGAAAAAAGCAGCCATTGACTTCCATGGTAAGTTTTGTTCATACTATGGATATCAATGGCTGCTTTTTTCAAACATTCTGCAAAATATCTTCCTTTATGTTCAACAGAAGAAAAACATAAAAGTTCAGAACAACTTAAGTGTGACTAAAGAATGAGGAAAGTTTCATTTTGGGGTGAACTATCCCTTTAAGAGACATGAGTTCTGGACCTTGACGTTGTTTTCTGTGGGGATTTGTCTATAGTCTCCAGAAGGAGAGTAAATGTGATCAGGGCTCAGGACAATGGGCTGGTAGAAATCCTCCAGGATGTTTAGGATGCAGCGTCGATCCCAGTTATCTGTCACACGACCGCCATAGTTTATTTCCCCCGCTGTATACTTCAACACCTGAATATATAGGGAGAACGAGAAAAATGAAAACAAGATCAGAAAACATTTGTGAGTGTTTCTCCTTTATACCTCATAAAACATGAACACCACCTAATATAGACTTTCAGATGTTCTGTAAAGGCTTAAAATGACATGTTTATATTCACATGCTTAATCAGCAAAGGAAGGGAAATACTGTGCAGAGAGAAATGAAACTGTGTGTGGTAGCAGGCGAATGTCTGGTTTTGCCTTGTATGGGATGTCCTGATACTCGTCCAGGAACATTTTCAGCTGGCTGATGCAGATGTTCAGGTCCCCATCTGTAAACTCATATGGAATGTTAAATCCTAATGGGCCAAATTTTCTGCGCTCAATGGCATTTCCATGGAAAAGGCACAGAGACAGGAGGAGAGATTTAAACTCAGCAGTCTGTCAAAAGAAAGACAGAGAGAAAGAAAAAAAGAAATAGATTTAGTTGAAATAAAAAATCGTCTACATAACTAAATAGAAATAGAGTATATTATGTAGTTTCATATGTGTGCCAGCATTCAAAATATAGATTTTTGGGGGATTAAATTAATATTTTTATTCAGAAAAAGTGTATTTAATTGATCAAAAGTGACAGAAAAGACATTTATAATGAAAAAAAAATGGGGAGAACATGTAAACTTCACACAGAAATGCCAACTGACCCAGCTGGGGCTCGAACCAGCGACCTTCTTGCTGTGAGGTGACAGCGCTACCCACTGCGCCACCGTGCCGCTCCATTATTATTATTATTATTATTATTATTATTATTATTATTATTATTATTATTATTATTATTATTATTATTATTATATAGTAGTAGTAGTAGTAGTAGTAGTAGTAGTAGTAGTAATGTTGATGATTCATTGGAAATTATTCTAACATGAGATTTCATAACTTTTATATATTTATTACTATTATTTAACCAGGAAGTCTCACTGAGATTTAAAATCTCTTTTACAAGAGAGACCTGGCCAAGGTAACAGCCATACAGTAAAACAATTTTAAAATACATGAACACCACATAACACATAACAACACATAACTTAATAATTTTGTAGAAACCAGACACCTTTATTTCAAGAAACTTTGGTAAAAAAAAATGTAATAAATAAATAAAGCTAATATTAGAATAATTTCCAATTGATCATCAACATTAGAACTAATAATAAAATCTGAAAATATTTTATAACACAACAGTGATTTAAAATCTTAATATTTTATAATATTGCTGTTTTTACTGTTAATTTTTTATCAGATAAATGAGCAGAAGAGACTTTTTTCAAAAACAAGCAAACAAAAACATCTTACAGACCCCAAACCTGTGAACAGCACTTTAAATGCATTAAAATCCTAATATGACAGTAAATACTTTCCCAACATATAAAGGCAAAATGTAATCTTTTTAAATAATGCGTTTCTTTTCAATCTGAACCTTAGTGCAGGAAGTGATGAAATCTTCAGTAACGCTGGCATAGGTCTTCAGGAGATTAGCTTTAATGCCTCGCGGCGGTTCTATGGTCATCTTGGAGCCATTCTGCAGGATGGACACGGGAAACTTGTTGCTGGGCAGACTAGTGAGCCAAAGCCGGAAGTCCCGATGGACCTACAGCACAAATTTCAGAATTTAATTGATATAATAAAAAATTCATAGTTTTACGTAGACAAACACTAAATATTTATTATATATATTTTTTTATTTATTAAAATTTTTATTTTATAAAAATAAAAACAAAAATAGCTAGTTTTGTCAAACTTTGTTAGGATCGATGTTTTCGATGAGTCTCTCTAGAGATGGCATCCAGCTGGGAGCAAGGTGGCAGTTCTGGAAGAAAACCCATTTGCCTTTCTCCATGGCACTGTGCATCATGACCTCAGCACTGGGACCCTGATATTTAAAAAAATGCTGTCAGAATTATACATAATTATACACAAATATAGGGCTAGATTTACAGCTTGAGACAGCGCAAACCCTTTTTTAGCATTAAAAAACTATTGTACAGATTTAAAGGAAGTCACAGAGTAAAAAATGTGAAATGTAAACCATTTGTAGAAGTTTCTGTTTCAGACGCAAAATTTACAGTATGTGAGTGTTTTAATTAAATTGTGTTTTAAGTAAATCACTAATCACCAATCAGTACTTGTTTCACTATTTAATGTTTAAAAAAATCTGTTGTTAACCCATTTTGCACAAAGAAAAAGACAGCATGTGGTAGAAGAGAGAAATTTCTTCATTTGTGTTAATTTAGTGCCAGAAGACAAAAATATTCAAACATGATGATAAACATGCCGCAATATTTTTTGATTTGCTCTGCTTTTAGCAGGTTGTGTTGGTCTTTATGGTCATATTGATGCATCTGTATTATTTACAGCTGGAAAAATACGTATTGAACACGTCACCATTTTTCTCAGAAAACATATTTCTAAACGTGCTGTTGACTTAAAATTGTCAAGTCGGATGTTGGTAACAACCAAAGAAATCCATATATGCAAAGAAAACAAATCTAATTAGTATAGAAATTAAGTTATGCTTAATAAAATGAAATGACATAGAGAAAAAGTGTTGAACACATGAAGAAAGGGAGGTGTAGAAAGGCAGTGAAAGCTCAGACAGCAGCTGAAATCTCTCAGTAGTTCTTCAGCAACCCTCTGCCCTTCATCATTGTAAATGAATATTAGCTGCTTCAGTCCAACATCTACATTAGCAGGATGATGACGATGAAACCAGGGTGGACATTTCAGCAAGACAATGATCCAAAGCACAGCCAAGGGAACTCTCAAATGCTTTCAGAGAAAGAAAATCAAGCTGTAGAATGGCCCAGCCAATCACCTGACTTGAATCCAATAGAAAATACAAATTAAAGATCAGATTTGATAGACGAGACCCACAGAACCATCAAGATTTTTACACTCTGTTGAAGTCTGTGAAAAACTCACACCTGAGCAATGCATGTGACAGCCATGTCAACAGCTCCTTTAGACATATAATTCTCAGGAAAAAACATGACATGTTCAATGCTTATTTTCTTCTCTGTAAGTTGTGCTTGAAATTTATGCAATTTCAGTCATACACTAATTTGCTGTTTATCAAATCTTGCTCATAGCATCTCTGTTTAAGATATATGCACTAAAGGCAAGTCCTTATAAAGACATGAACTTAAAATTTTAAATTGACATCATGAAATTTGTGTAATGTTGAAAATGCATGTACAATGGTTGGAGTGAGATTGTAGAACGGCCATGTCACAGTTCTATAGTAGGTGGAAAAGAACACTGTAGCCTTTATATAGAAACACAATTAGCTCTAGGGTGGGAAGTCATCTTTTATTAGCATTCGTCTAGTGAAAAATTTAGAGCAGTTCAGGCCTCAAAGGTTGAAGGGTGAATAGTTTGAATGGACTAAAATGGCATATAGGACACACCAAAAGCTAAACTGCATTATTTTGTTTGTGTTTGTGCATATTTTGTTTTTGCATGTTTGTTTATGTTCTGACCTGGCCTTGGCCGAGGGAGATTGCGCTCATCTTTTTCGAAAATTTCATGACCTCTGCAAACTTATAGAGGTCGGCAGCAGGATCGGTTCCAGGAGAAAGCACAAAAATGAGAGGTGTGGAGGGAGACGACTCTTTAAACACCGCAGACAGGTCTGATGTCTAGAGAAACATGTTAGAATGAGAGGGAAATCATGACCAAAAAACAGTGAGTCATGGAGAAAAACATTATTAGTATGACTCAAAAATATGCAAATTTCTGCTAAAGGGTGAATTACAATTGTGTCTTTAACCTCTGCTTATTGAACGTTACAGTGCTAAGTTCTTACATAAACAATGTGTTGTTGTTCTTTGTTCTAGCAATATGAAAATGCTATGATGATATGTGGTGTATATATGCAGTAGAGTTTATGTATGGGCACCTGGGGTTCAATGAAACGCTGACCCAGCTGTGATGACACAAAGTCCTGCAGGCCGTGAGTGAGCCGGTCAGCTCGCAGACAGCGCAGAACTAACAGCTTCTGGAACGAGTCTAATTGGCTGTCCCATTCACCTGGAAGAGGCTCCCTGTTAACATACATAAACATGTAAATACTATAAAACGGTTGTGCACAATACAATACTGCTATTTTTTATTATATTTTTATTTAACCATCTATGCACATACATATACATACAATCAAGCATGTCTCCATATGGAATTACATGAAGCAATTGATATGAGACACTCTAATGAAAAAAAGCCTCATTTTACAAGTCTAACAGAGTCAAACAGTTGACTTGAATTCAGCTGATTTCTTGCTCTGGCAGGGTCACTATTAGTTTAGCTTAGCATAATTCATTGAATATGATTTTTTGAATGAAATGTTAATGGCCAAACCATAGGGTCAAATCTGACTCAATGAATTAGCCAAGCTAATAGTGACCCCGCCAGCAAAAAAAAAAAAAAAAAAAAAATCAGCTGAATGGATTCAAAAAGGGTTCAAGAGCGTTCCTTTAAGTATGTTCAGAAATAGCATTAATAATGAATTATAAGTATAAACACTTAAAACAAAAGGATTCTTGTACCTTCTTGCATAAGTCTTGCATATGCCTTATAAAAATCCCAGTTTATTCAAAAACAAAACAAAAAAAGAAAAAAAAGAAAGAAAGAAATAAAGAAAGAGAGAGAAATCCATAACAAAACATTTTACCTGAACCTTGGCATGTCTGTCATACAAAAGTCTTTATTTTACTCAGTTAAACAGAATCTAAGTGTGTAGGGGATATATACTCAACCCAATCCCTCTATAGTGTTGTAAACATATGAGACTTTAATCTTATATACTGCTATTTTAAAGCTATAATATCTCTATAATGCTATTTTAAATAGTCCAGTTTTGTTTTTAATTTCTTCATCAATAGGTTTACATAAATCCAAGGTACATTTTTTTCTCTCTTAATATTCACTTCAGCCTGCTTTTCAGAATGCCTACTCTTATGCCACTTTATGTAATTCTGAGTGTGCCTCACACAGGTGAGTGGGCTTGACAAACCACCTGTAGAAAACACACTCTTTCATCTCTGACACTTTAACCGACACTTGCACCAGTTTTGCCCATCTCCACCAAACACTTTCTTACAATTACTCCATTTTGCTAGAAAAAATAAAAACATTGTGCATTTACGAAGTGTGCTTCACACAGGTGAGTGAGCTTGACAAACCACCTGTAGAAACACTTATCTCTATTAAAAAATTCTCCTTTCTTACTCTAGCGCTTATTTCTCTAAACACTAACAGTTCCTTTGTATAATTAGCACTTCCTGTGTTTATTGCCTCTTATTGTTGAATCGCTGAATGCCTCCTCAGTTGTAAGTTGCTTGGACAAAACGTTTTCTAAATGACTAAATGTACTCTAATTTGTTGGATCATGGCCTAGTTTGTTATGATTGGTCCACCGCTTGGACCGTATCCTGGAAAATATGGCAAATATGTTTAAAAGTTTGATACGTTTTTTAGTTCAAAACCACTTCTTTCTATTAAGAAACTTTGATCTTTGAAACATGAAGACATTAAAAGTTTGCAAACAGCAACATCATGCTCTAAAGAACAGGTAATTTCCCTCTAAAAAAACATTATGGTCACTTCACTTTGTGGCTACCTGTGTGGCTGGCTGCTGTCAAACATACTCTTGAAGGCAGACTCGTGCTTGGAGAAACTTTCTGGCAGGTTAGTGAAGCTGGGCAGGGCACTCAATGCCAATATGTCTTGCCAGGCTCTCATGGACAGCCAGTTGGAAGCAGGATTAGGAGTTTGCTGCTGTGTTTGACCCCCAGATAACATGTATCTCCACTCGGCCTGTACACACAGACATATAAACTCACATCCAAGTCCTTTCATCATCACTAAATACGCTGACAGTGATATGGCGAAACAGAGTTAACTGCTCATTTGCCTCAATCAAACAAAAGCTCTTGGTTTTATAGTGAAATAAACACTAGCATTATTAAAAGCAGCTTGAGTGCTAAAGATCAAAGCAAATGGATTCACTTAACAAGGTTTTTAAAGGACATTTTGAGGTAATCTCTTATACACATTTGCAGTAAATATTTTGCTGAATGAAAAAATGAGGTTGAGATAAAATAGGATGAAAAAGACTTTTTTTTAGGCTAACCATATCAATCTTGCTGTCATTCGTCAGGATTCTGGCACACAGGAGGAAGGCAAACATCAGCTTGTGTTTCTCAAAAAGGCTACGGCAGACATTACTGTACAAGCTGAAGGTGAAGAACTCGTTTATGTTGAAAATACGCTCTATCACGGTATCTGTAGAGGGAGAAGTCAAGACGTTTAATACAGATAAATAAACAAATAAAGTCAATTGATAAAATATTTGACACTTTTTATTAACTATCACTAGCTGAGGTTCCATCCTAATAGGAAGCAAATCTTTTCAAAGTTTCCATCAAGATGTAAGAGTGGCTGACTTGTATTGGTAACCTAGTAGCCAACAGTAAACAAGGCAAGTATAATGGAAACACGTGGGTGTAATGTTTGCTATGTCAGTGTTTATGCTGAAAAAACATCCCTTTTTCACACAAGTCCAAAACCACTTTAAGGGAGCAAAAAATGTTTATGCAAATTAAGTGATTTTTTTTTTTTTTATAAATTTGGAGTTTCCATCACACATTTCTCATGCAATGCTACAAAATGAGCATTAACTCAGGGTGATGTAAAACTGTAAAAGTCTAATATTTCCACAAAATATATATATATTTTTAATAAGGCAAGTTAGCAGTAAAATAAGCTAAAACAACTAAAAAAATTACCCTTTCTTAAGCTAATTAAGTTTTTTTTATACATATATACCAATATACGTTTTCGGGAACACTTTAAAATAGGGTTGTCTTAGTTAATGTTAGTTAATGTATTTACTAAAATGAACAAACAATGAACAATAGGTTTATTGTCGCATTAATTTATTCTTGTTAATGTTAGTTATACATTGTTAGTCATGTAAACTCAAAGTGCATTAAATAATGTTAACAAGCATGAATTTGG
This sequence comes from Danio choprae, assembly GCA_903798125.1. Classification (NCBI taxonomy): domain Eukaryota; kingdom Metazoa; phylum Chordata; class Actinopteri; order Cypriniformes; family Danionidae; genus Danio; species Danio choprae. Next base: position 7,664,800 of record CAIGQW010054176.1, read on the forward strand.
ATTTACATTTCCATTAACATTCATTCATTTTCCTTCAGCTTAGTCTTTTTTTATCAGGGGTCGCCACAGTGGAATGAACCGCCAACTACTCCAGCATATGTTTTATGCAGCGGATGCCCTTTCAGCCGCAACCCAGTTCTGGAAACACTCATACACTCTCACATTAACACACGCACTCATACACTACGGCCAATTTTGTTTACCCAATTCACCTTTAGAGCATATACCGCATATATCGGAATCAGCGACCTTCTTGCTGTGAGGCGACAGTGCTAATCACTGAGCCAGCATGCTGCCATTAACTAACATTAACTAATACAAACTTTTTCTATATATTTTGTAAACCACAAACTGGAAAGGATAGGAGGCCTTTGAATTACTGTTTTTTTTACCAGTTCTTATCAATATATAAAATATGAGGGTATGTTCTCTACCTGCGTGCTTTGAGTTGGCAATGCCACCCATGAAAATACTCAGGAACCACTCCAGAGAGTACTGATACATGGGATCCACGTTTGACAGATCCGACACGCAGAAGAAGAGGATCTGGGCTCGGACGGCCACTGGGACATATTCCAGACGTGTGGCGTCGATGTCCCTCTCTGTTGCCTCAGCTGCAGTCACTTTAGCCTAGTGGTTTAAAAAACATGTTAAATTTATATAATAGTTGTTAAAAACTAGAAATTGAGCACAAACATCATCTCAGACAAAGGGTTTTAATAGTTTTGCATTTTAAAATCAGTTTTCATTTCGACACTATTTTGAAATTTGCTGTACATTTCAGTTTCAAGAGTTCACACTTAGCTGATGATTGAATATTAAAAGCGAGTTTGGCATACTGTCCCTGGAGAGAGCCCTGAGCTCATGAGATCCTCGAGCCCGGGGCTCCTCCTGTTTGCGGGGCGAGAGGGGAGTTTGAGCTCAGGTAGGTCTCGAGAACTTCCCTGCTTGTTAATGGTGAATGCAAATTATCGATACTTATGGAGAGAAATGTTACTGATTGATAGCTCGTCTATGATGTTGATTTGGTTTGGTCAATTTACTTATGTTACATGTTTTTTGGCTTGTGGGAGGAAACCGGAGAACCCGGGGAAAACCCTCGCGAACACGGGGAGAACATGTAAACTCCACACAGGAATGTCACTTGGCCAGGTAAGATTTGAACCAGTGACATCCTTGCTGTGAGGCGACGGTGCTAACCACTGGGCCTCCGTGCCGCCCTGTCAAGAAAAGGGAAGGAGTAGGGGTAGAAGGGAGGATTCTTCAGGACGAAGATGGCTAAGGTGAGATACTCTGGTTCTTTATAGCGATTTAGGAATCATCTGATTGGTGGATCATGCATTAGCTAAAGCGGGACCAGCTGCAGTCAATCATAAGCACGTGCTCCTCTCGAAATTAGTTTATGAATAAACTTCACTTAGTTTTAGTTCATTTAATGAATGATTTTGGTAATTTTAGTTTTGTTTTATAGTTATATACTTATTTTATTTATTATATATATATTTTGGAACGGCACGGTGGCGCAGTGGTTAGCACTGTTGCCTCACAGCAAGAAGGTCGCTGGTTCGAGTCCCGGCTGGGCCAGTTGGCATTTCTGTGTGGAGTTTGCATGTTCACCCGGTGTTGGCGTGGGTTTCCTCCGGGTGCTCCGGTTTCCCCCACAGTCCAAATACAAACGCTATAAGTAAATTGGATGAGCTAAATTGGCCGTAGTGTATGAGTGCATGTGTGAATATGAGAGTGTATGGGTGTTTCCCAGTACTGGGCCTGGAAGGGCATTCGCTGCATAAAACATATGCTGGAATAGTTGGCGGTTTATTCCGCTGTGGCGACCACTGATAAATAAGCAACTAAGCCGAAGGAAAATGAATGAATGAATATATTTATTTTATCATATTATATATTTATATTATACTTATTTTAAAATGTAGTTTCAGATTCAGTTATAGTAATTCTAGTTTATCAGAGTTAAGAGAACACATCCAGTGTCGACCAAAGCGAATTTTAATGTTTACACAGCTGACATTACTACTTGTGCAAACAAGTAATAAAAACAGTAAAAAAAGTATTATTTTATTACCTCGTAGTAGTAAAAATAAATAATTGTTTGAACACTGAACATGGACATCATACAAATGCACCGAACAAAAGTCAAAATTACAATGAATATGACAAACTACTTCATATTGAAGATCATACTGTACATGTAGTTAAACATGCCTAGTTTACATTTTCTTTAGCAAAAGAAGAAAATATACAGTAGGACACACTTTTATGCTTATTAAGAAAAGATGTTTTTGAATATAATAACGCGCTTGACTGATGTGTTTGTCTTTAAATGTGCCATCTACTGTTATTTCTCTAAACAGCATGTCAGATTTTCCACCATAGAGTTCTTATAAATTCTGAAAACTATTTTTATTTTTGCTAATTATTATTTTATTTTAGTTCATTTTTCAGTGACTGTTATCAGTTTATTTCAGTATTATTTTTCATTTAGGGTGAATTTAGAATTTTACTTCAGTCAACAACACTGTAAAAAATGCTGGGTTTTACACAATTGATTTGTGTTGGGGCAACCTAAAGGAATACTGTTAGCTTAATTGTTTTTTGCGATTTTAAGTTGACTGATAATTAAAACAATTAAGTTGTCCCAAAAAAAGTGTAAAATTATTTTTGACCAATAGTTTTAGTCTTTGTTTTTGTTTACTAAAATAACCTTGTCTCACTTGACAGCACGGTGGCTCAGTGGTTAGCACTGTCACCTCACAGCAAAAAGGTCGCTGGTTCAAGTCCCGGCTGGGCCAGTTGGCATTTCTGTGTGGAGTTTGCATGTTCTCCCCGTGTTGGCGTGGGTTTCCTCCGAGTGCTCCTGTTTTCCCCACAGTCCAAAGACATGTGCTATAGGTGAATTAGATATACTAAATTGGTGTTTGAGTGTATGTGTAAATGCGTGTATGGGTGTTTCTCAGTACTGGGTTGTTGCTGGAAGGGCATCCGCTGTGTAAAACATATGCACAAATAGTTGGCAGTTCATTCCGCTGTGGCGACCCCTGAAAAATAAGGGACTAAACTGAAGAAAAATGAATGAATGAACCTGATCTCAGACCCACCTGAATTTCTTCAGCTTTGACTTTGGAGGCTCCGAGCACTTTTATCAGCTCCTCGTCATCAACAGGGTTACCCTCTGAGGAGCTCAGCCTGAACAGGATCTGGTCTTCAATCTCCTTTAACTCCTGTTTCATCTGTGCATTGCTCACGATGAGTTGGTTCTTCGCCCCTTCAAGATCAGGTCTCTCTTCAGCAACGAGACGTCCAAGAAGCTGATCCTCTAGCCCACTGCACATGAACACACACAAAACACAACACTCGTGAAAACTCAGGATCCATCTCACAACCATGTTCATGTTTGAAAAAATGCTAGAGCAGTACCTGGGCGAGAGGGTGAAGTTGATGAGAGTCACTTTAGTAGAGATCTCCGGTGAGTAATGTGGGTTTGGCATCTTCGTGGTGATGTACATTTTGAAATCGTCATGATAGTGAATGACAGTGTCTCCGAGTTTTAGAACTGTGTTGCCTTCATGTGTATACGTCTACATGGAGGAGACATCAAGAAAAACTAAAACAAAAGGGATCATTTAAAGGAACAGTACACCAATTATAATGGTTCTTCCACTTGATCCAAACCTGATTCTTCTATTATACACAAAAGAAGATAATCTGAAGAATGTTGGAAAAAACAGCCATTGACTTCCATGGTATGTTTTTGTTTGTATTATTAATGTCAATGACTGTTGGTTTCTAACATTCTTCAGATTATCTTGTTTTGTGTTTTACAGAAGAAAGAAATTCATAAAGGGTTTGAACCACTTAAGCGTGAGGAAATTTCAGTTTTGGGTGAATTATCCTTTTAAAAGGTGATATTCGAACACTTTAAAAATAGATACTAAGCTCAAAATACTGATTTTTAAATGGTATCTTTAGCATATTTTGAATTTTATTTTAAGATTTTTTTTTTTAACCTGTCGTAGGAGCACAGGGTCCAGTGCAGGGTCCAGCTCTTCTCCGACATTCTCCAGCAAGCAAGGCTTCCCAAAACGGATGGCATTTTCTAAACTACGCAGGAAGTCCCGGTCACTCAGCTTCATCACATCCAATCTGTTATCACGCTCCTGTGGAAGCAGAGCAAAAGCAAAGACCATGACAAAAAGCAGAAACACACTGGAAGTTACATCATCGTTGAGGGACAGTCAGATTTGTTTTTAAATTGAAATTTTTATTCAACAAGAATGCATTAAATGGTTCATAAGTGACATTAAAGGCGTTTATAATGCTGCAAAGAGTTGTATTTCAAATATGAAGTTATTTTCATCAAAGAATCCTGACAAATTGTTTTCATAAAAAAATGAAGCAGCACAATTGATTTAAATTATATTCAACAAGAATGGATTAAGTTGATCATACGTGAGAGTAAAAGCCTTTATAATACTGCAAAGACTTGTATTTCAAATATTTTTCAAAAATTATTGACATGACGGATGGTGGTTTAGCACTATCGCCAGCAAGAAGGTCGCTGGTTCAAGTCTCGGTTGGGCCATTTGGCATTTCTGTGTTTGCATGTTTGCAAGTTTGCATGTTCTCCCTGTGTTGGCGCATCTGTATCATGCTCACCATGTTCTTAATCCACTTGTTGGCCTGTCCTTGCGGATCGATAAACAGAGGCCAGCGCTGAGAGTATTGTGCAATTACTCCATTCTCCACAGAGAGACTATCCTTGGGCAGGCCTGCAATCTACACAAAACCGCACAAACACAAATGACTAAATAAACCCCTAATAATTAGCATACTCATATAAACAGTATTTAACCTTCTAGTATTACACAGACTTTCTATCTATGCACATAATGTTGTTTGCTTCTGACCTGCCAGGAGCGGATTTTGACTTTGTCTCCCAGTGTGCTGATCAGGTTGGGCTGTTCTGTGTGAGGAACCGCCAGTTCTTTAAAACCCCTGAGCCACTCTTCAGCCATTGCTGAACGATACTCTCCCTGCAAAAGACGTATATATATATATATATATATATATATATATATATATATATATATATAAATCTGAAACATGCTCAAATTTATTCCAAAGCGTGCAGACACCACTTGTAAAATCTTACTTTGCCTGGATTACACTTTAAAGTTAAGTGTTTAAGTAAAACTATTTTGGTTTAGATATGTTTCCCCCATTCCTTTTTCTGTTCTGAATATGGATAAATTTGATTTTTTTGTACTATTACAGTAAATAAAATACATATACTGCATACAATGTAAATACATTCTTAATTTATTGCTATTTTTTAAATTAATTTATTACAATGCTTTAATTTTATTTGCCTATTTTAAATGAATTCCAAATGTACAAGTTCCCAATGCAACTTATATACTAGTGTGACTTATCTGTGTTTTTTTTTACACCAACACTACAATTTTGACCTAGTGCAACTTACAGTCAACTGTAAATTATTATTCTGCTATTGCATATTATTTATATCCACTCGCTATACAGGTGGTGAAATCTCATAGTAAGATGTTAAAGATGTGACTTTTATTGTTAGAATGCAAATTAAATTCATTGTAATGTATCTCATATTTACTGCATTTTTATTTGGGGGTAATTTTGTATTTATAAGAAAATCAGCCATGCTTAAAATCAGCTCAAATGCAAGCATCATTCTTCCCAGCATGCATTTTCTTGCCGCAAGCACTCCCACACACTCACAGTGAAGGGTCCGAGGTAAGCAACGTATCCTGCAGCGAGCAGCACATCTCCGGCCACATTATTCACCATGTAATCCAGCTGCTGTACGGTCTCACTCCAGCGCACCTTTTCATCAGCCAAACCACCAATCAGCTGCCACACACAACAACAACAACAACAACATCCTATATCTGAACTTTATGTATGATAAGCTTTAATATAGTAAGACAGAAAGTTTGAATCAAAGGTATGATAAAAAAGCATGTTTAAAGCAATTGCACCTTATCTGCACGGATCAGTCTGTTCTCACACAGCTGGCATTTAGCATCTAGCTCATCTCTCTTAGCCAGGCATTCATGGTATTTGGCCTGAAGCGTGGCAATGCCCTCCTCTACAGCTGCCAGTTTGCCCTTAGCATCATCCAGAATGCGTTGTGTTACAGCCAGATCCTCCTGAGCTTCCTGCAAGGCTTGCTGCACACGCAACAACACAAAAACACATTCAGATAATAATTAGAATATGTTTTGGTTTGTTCTCTCAATATTTTAGACTTTGCTTTAGGCAGGAAAGTGCTTAGAAACAATTTAATTACAGTACATGCAAACATGGCCGATTTTCCTGATCAAAAATCAAGCATGCACATTTGAGGAGACTGCTAAATAATGAATTATCCCATATAGAAATCTGATATATAGCAATATATGTAAATTACATATATAACATTCAGCAGTACAAGTTCATGTTTGTAGTTCACAGTTGTAGTTTATATATGTGCTTATATACAGTATGACCATATATCGGATTTCCGTATGTGTTAGGAGAAAGAAATCAAACCCTTACCCGTTTGGGCTCTACAGCTCTGGCCACAAAATGGTAAACATGCATCGCTCGCACCCACTGACAGATGGAAGTACAGGCTTTGGACACTTTGGCAATTGAGTCAGGGTGGAATTCTGGGTTGTCCATGTAAGGCTGCACTTGTTTGATCACTGAGTCTGGGATGTTGTCCTGGGAGAAAGACAAGATCTTAGTAATGCATATTAGAAACTTTGGGTTTCAATCTGTGATTCTAGTAAGATTTTACAACCAAAAAAAATAAAGATAATAATTAGCAAATTCCATGTTTGGGATTAGCAATATATCTAAAAAGAAATTTCATGCTTACCTAGTCTAATATACTTAGAAAAAAAAAACAGTACAATTTGAAACAAAATATTGGAAAAAAATAAATGTTACCTATTTTGATATATTAGAATGTCATTTTTTTCTGTTATGTTGAATTTTAACAGTTTGTAAGTAATTTGTAAGTAGTTACTCCAGTCTTCACTATCACAACCTTTGTGAACATTGCAGCATCTTTTTATCAAAGTTATGTAAACTGTGTTTTTTATACTTTAAACTATTATACTTTATACTTTAAATATGAACAATATAACACACACATCCTCCCTTTCCATTGGAAAACAAACTGCAACGGTTTGCACCCATGTAAATTATGCAACAAGGAAGCTTGTTGTGCTCCAAACTGTACACTGTAAAAATTGCTGTAAAGTTTACAGTATTACTGGCAATTTTGTTTGCCAGTAATACTGTAAAATTTACAAGTGCACTGTAGTTTTACAGCACAATTATAATTGTTAATTTACAGTGCATTTGTAAATTTTAAAGTGTTACTGGCAACCAAAATTGCTAGTAATAATATAAATTTTACAGCAATGTTTTACAGTGTATCTAATACACTTGAGACTGTTTGCCAAGGATGTGAATTAAATTAATAATGTTGTAAATAATGTCCCTTTTTACTTGAGACTTAGGGAAGATATTTTGAAGAACACTGGAAGTCAATGGTTATCGATTTGCATAGTTCAACAGTTACAGGTTTTCTTCAAAATATCTTCCTTTGTGTTCAACAGACCAAAGAAACTCATAAAGCTTTAAAACCACTTGAGGGTGAGTAAACAGTGAGTAAATTTTAACTTGTGGGCAAACTACTCCTATAACTGGCATCTTATGAATCACCGTTTAAAAATCTTCTTTAATGTTCTGTTGAAGAAAATGAACAGTCCTTCATTAATCAACCGTCCTTATGATCCTTAAAAACATGTTAAAACTAAATCTTGACCTCACCTTGTCATACTTAAACAGACCCTCTAAAAACTTTCCTGGATCTTGCAGGAGGCCTTTTCCTGCATCCCAGTAGTCATCAACCTTCTCTCCGAGCTTCTCTCCTGCAACTTTCTTGGGTTTTATACCCTTCAAAATGCACACAGCTTCTATAACCAGCTTCACTCCTGGAGGAGGCCTCTGCATAGCTCGCACCTGTAAAAAAACAAAAAAACATGGCTCTACTTGTAATCTGCTATGACCTGAATATTTGCTGTATTATGGACAGATGTTAACAAATGTTCCCACCTCAACGACATCATTCTTTTTCAATGACTGCAAGCTAGTGAGCGCAGCGTCCAGCGCAGGAAGTGCTTCATTCAGATCTTTTTGAGCATCATCAGCGATGGCCTGCGCTACACGAGCCTTTTCGGTGGCTTTAGTCTCCTCAGCCTGCACTGCTACACGGGTCTCTTCAGCTACAACTGTGTCTTCCTATACACACATACATCAACCAAAATTCAAGTTTTATTTCTGAGATTTTACAATCAAACTTAATTTCAGATCATTATATTCACTTTTATTTTCTCCATAGTGATCACAGTATCCTTGGCTGCTTCCTCCAGCTGAGGCCTCATCATCTCCAATTCTTCCTGCATCTTGGCCACATCCTCTGCTGTACTCAACAACTACACACACACACATGCGCACACACACGCACACATGTGCACACACACACACACACACACACACACACACACACACACACACACACGTTCAAGAAATACTTTTGTAGATCATATAGAAACCCAGCAGGCATCTACATAAAAATATATATATATGTGTGCAAAAAAATAATGAAGCAAATCAAAACTGCAAATCGATTTGATGTCAATTGACTACCTTGATGTCAAAACAACATTAAATTGACATCTAACATTTACGTCAAAACTATTTTTGGTCCATTTGACATCAAGGTAGTTTACATGCATTGTAAGGATACAAAATCCTGTATGCATTTTTCTTATAATATTTTTGTGCCATTATTTTGATGGTCAATGTGTTTATGTCAAATAGACGTCAAGATTATGACATCAAATCGATTAGCATTTTTTTGACGTCGTTTTGACATCAAGGTGCCCACTGGGAAGTATTGTGTAAAAAAACAAACAAACAACAACACAAGAGAGAAGTTCATGAAAAATCACCTTGTCCAGGCCAGTTTTCATTCGCTGTCGACCACTGTGAAGCTCCTGCTTCTTCTGGCCAATAAGAGATGAGAATATGCTCAGGAGCTCCAGGTAGCTCTTAGGTGTGACAGAGTTGTGGCGGGAAAGTTCAGCCAGGTATTGAT
>CAIGQW010054176.1:7674770-7704992 GCA_903798125.1 Danio choprae
ACACACACACACACACACACACACACACACACACACAAAATATTTATGCTGAAGACTTGAACAGCATGTTGCTGAGAGTGTGTGTGCTTGGCAATAGTGATAAAGTGCAGATAAATCTTTAAGAATAATTTATCCACAGACTGGAAAGTCCATTAGCCTAAGATCTGAGAAGTTTGTTATATGGGTTCTTTTACTCAATGATGAGCCTGGACAGAGGTAAAAAAACAACAAAACGCATAAATTAGATGAACTTGAGTCTGGTACATGGACTCTTGCTAAATACTGTATTTTGCTAGCAGGAGCAATTTTATTCTGTGTTTTGTTTTTCTCAATTTTGTGTACATATTTTTGTTCTATCTATTTATATCCTAATGCAGAGACCAGTCTTATATCTGAAAGGTGATTAAAACTTTGCTAAAACACCAAAACTGTTGGGGCACCAAAACGTTTGCACAATATATAATATATACAGCGGGGAAAATAAGTATTGAACATGTCACCAAATTAAATTGAATAAATGTGCTGTTGACTTGAAATTTCTACCGGATATTGGAAACAATCAAAGAAATTGAAATATGCAAAGAAAACAAATCTAATTAGTTTACTAATTAAGTTATGCATAATAAAATGAAATGATGCAGGGAAAAATTGTTGAAAACATGAAGAAAGGGAGGTGTAGAAAGGCAGTGAAAGACCAGACAGCAGCTGAAATCTCTCAGTAGTTCTTCAGCAATTCTCTGCCCTTCGTCATTGTAAATTAATCTTAGCTGCTTCAGTCCAACATCTACATTAGCAGGATGATGAAGATGAAACTAGGGGGGACATTTCAGCAAGACAATGTTAAAAAACACACTCAAGGAAACTCTCAAATGCTTTCAGAGAAAGAAAATTAAGCTGTAGAATGGCCCAGCCAATGACCTGACTTGAATCCAATATAAATCACAAATTAAAGATCAGATTTGATTGAAGAGACCCACAGAACCATCAAGATTTTTACACTGTTGAAGTATGTGAAAAATTAAACCTGAGCAATTCATGTGACTTCATTCTCCATATGAGAGGCGTCTTTAAGCTGCCGTCACCAAAAAAAACTTTTCTATAAAGTATTTCATTGTTATTACACACAACTATTTTTTTAATTTTTTTGTTTTGTTTTATTTTTATGTTTGCATTGTTTGGGTTTTTACCAAAATCTGGTTCAATTTCATGTCAACAACTTCTTTAGAAATATTATTCCCAGGAAAAAACATGACGTGTTCAATACTTATTTTCCTTGCTGTAATATATGTAATTTATAATGACAATCTGTGATCTCACCTGTGTATCTACAAACAGGAAGGTGATTTGCACGTTCTGCATTCCAGCCTTTAGCATGATGCTCTTGATGTCCTCTCTCCACTCCAGGAGGCCATAGTTTTTGGAAAGTTCAATCTGGAAGCACTCATACTCAGCTCTGATAATATAAGGTCAGTCACAAAGACAAAATGTGTGTCAGTCTGTAATTTGGTGTATCACTGACGCCTGGTTTTCATATAAATGAATGACTGTTCAATATGTTTCTATGGGACTTCAATGTGGAGGTTGTTTCTCTTTTGACTGATGGTGGTAAATAATGGCAGGCTCACTGTAATAATTTCTTTGTGGTCCAATGATGAAAAGATTGAACTGAAGTTTAAAAAGAATAAATATAGAGACTATTTATATAAAGTGTCACTTTAAACAACACATTGTAGCAATTAATATGAAAAATCTTTGTATGTATGTAAATATTTGATCTAAAATGATGCATTTGTATTACATGTTACGATTTATTAGATGTGTTCAGATTTTGAATTTTGTTCGCATGTGTTCCAGGCATGACATAATAATTCTTTAATGTTCTACATGGGTGGCAAAGCAAAATGATTACAGGCAAGAATCACTTTGACAAAAAGTATTGATGTCAAAACGGTTCGAGCGCCAATTAAATAGGCCAGTATGACTTCTGTTTTTGATCAAATGAAGCCTTATTGAACAAACTCTCGTTAGTAATGCTAATTATATTTTTTCAAGGTTCAGCACAATAAACGCTTCAGCAGCTCTTACATGTGCGTGGCAAGCCTGGTAAGAGACTGGCGTCCACTGCCACCGACGCCTAACAGCAAAGCGTTCCCGAGGGGCTGCCGCAGGATACGGCTGATACGACACACATGCTGTATGGCGTCCATGAAAAGCACCAGCTTCATTTTAGAGGTGCTGGTCTGGTTATAATCATCCATGTACTCTTCCATCACACAGGCCAGCTGTACGAGGCAGATAAAGAACAAAACTTCAAAGTGGCATATGATTTAAAAAGTATACATATACTGTAATATACATGCCAACATAAATAAAAAAGAATAAAACACATTTGAACATTCTCAGGGGAATATGATTGTTAGATTCCTTTGCAAATGTATTAAAAATTGTTATTTCGATCACTTAGAAAAAGGAACTAAAACTAACATTGTGCCACATTACAATAAAAATGGCTGGCGAACAGAGAAAACAAAACCAGCCATATGTAATTATATACATATATATATAAATGATGTACATATATATAAATTACCTGACAAAAGTCTTGTCGCCTATCCAAGTTTTAGGAACAACAAATAATAACTTGACTTCTAGTTGATCATTTGGTATGAGAAGTGGCTTATATGAAAGGCAAAGGCCTCTAGATTACATTTATTTTACCAAAACAAAATATGATCATGCCTATTTAAAAAATATGTTTTTTAATTATTCAATTAGGACAATAAGATCTGACTTTGCTTAGACAAAAGTCTTGTCACTTAACAGAAATAATGTACAGTATAGAATATAAAGTCATGATGCAGTGGAAAAAGAATTAATATTGTGTATGACTCCCATGAGCTTGAATGACTGCATCCATACATCTCTGCAATGACTCAAATAACTTATTAATAAAGTCATCTGGTATGGCAAATGTTCATGTTTGGTGACTGGGCTGGCCATTTCCTGGAGCACCTTGACCTTCTTTGCTTTCTGAAACTTTGATGTGGAGGCTGAAGTATGAGAAGGAGCGCTATCCTGCTGAAGAATTTGCCCTCTCCTGTGGTTTGTAATGTAAAGGGCAGCACAAATGTCTTGATACCTCAGGCTGTTGATGTTGCCATCCACTCTACAGATCTCTCACACGCCCCCATACTGAATGTAACCCCAAATCATGATTTTTTCTTCACCAAACTTGACTGATTTCTGTGAGAATCTTGGGTCCATGCGGGTTCCAATAAGTCTTCTGCAGTATTTGTGATAATTGGGATGCAGTTCAACAGATGATTCATCGGAGAAAAAAAATAAATAAAAATCGACCTTCTGCCACTTTTCCAAATGATCAACTAGAAGTCAAGTTATTATTTGTTGCTGGGATCGGCGACAAGACTTTTGTCAGGTAGTTTATGTATATATATATATATCTTTAAATATTTAAAAAATATTATTATTATTATTATACAAGAACAGATCAAATTATAATTAACTGCTAAATAAATTTTACTTAATATTAGACCATGTTTATAAATAATGGAAAAAAAGTGTGTATTGCCTCTTCTTGTTGAATCGCTGAATGTCTCCTCAATTTTAAGTCGCTTTGGACAAAAGAGTCTGCTAAATGACTAAATGTAAATGTAAAATGTAATGGCATCCAACACAATTTGATATATCACTCATCTTTACACCAAGCACCACTAACACGCATTGAATATCTCCAACCTCCTTTACCTTCTCTCTATCTTGAATAAGCTGGTAAACTTTTACAGCCCCAGGAAACATGAAGTCCCCATAGAGAATGGGCTGATAAGGGACCACCTCCTCAATTTTACACCCAAACTCCTCTATATGGTTATGGAGGCGCTGGTCAAACCAACTCCTGTCCTCTTCACTGACTAGTCGATCCTGGAAAACCCTGCAGCTCTCATGATACCAAAGCTGCAGTAGCTGTATTTTATTCTGTGCAAACAGACATGACACAAAAGATTGTATGTACAGATTAAACATTAAAAAAGATATGCACTGCAAAAAGTGTTTTTTTTACTAAGATTTTTTGAAGCATTAGATCAAGAAGCATTTTCTAGTAAAAAAGTAAAAAATATTGTCTCGGTTGCAACCCAGGCTCATTATGGATATGCACCCCAGTATAAATTTCTGAAGAGAGTGAAATACGTCCAAGGAGGTACATTTTTTTGCAGTTTTTGCTTTTTTACAAGGCCACTGTGTACTCTTTTTCAAATCTCAAATTTCTCTCTCTCGCCATTCGCGCCTGCTCTTCTTGCGTAAATCGACCAGAGGCCACTGTCAACTGACTGACAGACTGACACACCGACCAATCACCCCACCCACCCCCTTCCCTAAACCCAACCAATAGTATTTTCGAAAGCACCGATTGACCAGCGCCCACCTCTTTCCCTAAACCCAACTTTGGATTCCCTAATCCAAACAACAAGTTTGTGGAAGGTTTTCAAAAGCAATCCAGAAAAAAAAGAAAAGACCACGTTTTCAGATCTTACCACATTCTCACTGTTATTTACTTGTTTAATTTACTTTTGTGCCTTTTGTTTCACCTGTTTTCTGGAATTGTTCGTCGCCGGACTTAAACCCCGTAATGAAAATACTTATTTATATGTCCAGAGGTCACAAATAAAGTGCATTTGTAAAGATACAATGAATGCACAATGACTACAAAACATCACTTAATTAAAGACAAAATAAAATGAAGACACAATAACAAGTTCTCTGATTCATCTTTATTGGAATGTGAATCCACAAATTTATGAAACTATACCTATCAACATTTACAAAAAAAATGTTTTATATTGTTAAAATGTATGTAAGATAATCATGTAACTTTATGTGATTGATTATGGGAATGATTGAATACAGTGTTGAAATTAAAAGTATTGGACATTATCATGATTATGGTAATGAGCCTTTTAAACATGCGCATGTGTGTTATTGGAAATATGGCACTGATAAAGAGTTCATCTTGATAATGTTTTGCATTTCTTGTCACTTTCTGCACTTCATTTGTGACTTCTGGACAATACATTCCTAGTATATTTGGCTGATTTCTTCATGCACTTATTTCATGGTTTCTGCAGGTTTCATCAAGTCAAATTTAAGACTTTTTAAGACCATTATGAATAAACTTCATACTAGACAAGAGTTCACACTTAGCTGATGATTGATAGTAAAGCGTATTTGGCATACTGTCCCGGGAGAGAGTCCTGAGCTCAGAATATCCTCGAGCCCGGGGCTCCCTCCCGTTTGAAGGACGAGAGGGGAGTTTGAGCTCAGGTAGGTCTCGAGAACTCCCCTATTGGTGAACGTGCTGAGATATAGCTGGCTAAGAATTTGTCTTAAGATGCTACTTTGGAGTAGTCAATTTACTTATGGTGTATGTCTTTGGACTGTGGGAGGAAACCGGGAAACCGAGGGAAAACCCACGCGAGCATGGAGAGAACATGCAAACTCCCCACAGAAACACCGACCAAACCAGCGGCGTTCTTGCTGTGAGGCAACAGTGCTAACCGGCTGCCGGGCCGCCCTATCAGGAGGATGGAAGAAGCAGGGGTGGAAGGGGGGGATTCTTCAAGATGAAGATGACTGGAGTGGAAAACTCTGGTAATTTATAGTGTGTCAGTATTTGTCTGATTGGTGCAATATACATAGCGAATGCGGTACCAGCCTTGTTCAATAATAAGCACGTGATCCTCTCGAAATTAGTTTATAAATAAACCACACGTAAAGGCCTGTTTTTTGGGGGGGTTTTTTTACTTACTTAAAAAAAATCTAATTGAGTTATTTCTTAGCTACATACTTGAAATAACGTGTCAAAACAAGCAAACTCTGTTGAGAAAAAAAAGTGCCTGTATACAACTAATGTTTTTCTCTTTTAAAAATTGACACATTTAAAAACTATAGTAAACTAAATGTATGCACAACAGCCTGTCCAGGCCATTGTCCCTACCAGGTAGCTATAAATATATGGAGACCTTTTTAACAAATGTTATTGTAAGGGGCATAATTAAACCATATTGGTAAATGGAGTTAAAAATTAAACTTTTGTTAAAAGTATTATTGAGATGGATTGTTGGTGATTGGATGGGAGTCGGCCCAATTGAGTAGATCTGCATTGACATGGGACATAAATTAATACCTGTTTAAAATTATTTAAGACCTACAACACGATATTACTGTTAATTTAAGACTTTTTAAGGCCTAAAAGTTAAGACATTTTAACACTTTTTAAGACCCCACGGACACCATGATATTTGTTTTTGATCTTGAGTTGGGACTGGTGTCTGACGCTATGTTTTTCTTGTCTTTTGATGAATAGATTAAACAAGAAATATTTGAAAAAAATAGAGCTTTTTCAATAGTGGTACCTCTATTTTTCCAGCCTCTGCCATCAGGATGCCCTGGAAGACTTTGGAGAGGTCTCTCAGGTTGAAAGTATAGTGGGATTTGGCAGGTGTGGGTAGGAGAGCGGATGTAATAGTGGAGTAAACTCTGATAGTAGCATCTACAAGTGGCTTGCAGAATGGTTTCATTTCTGGAATTTTCTCTAGAAATCAAAGAAACAAAATGAGCTTGAGTTTGGCTAGAGCTACATAAACAACAATATAAGCTTGAAAAAAATACTGTATTCACATTTACAGCACTATTTATCTTGCTATATATGCATTTACAGAATTGTAAATTGCCCTTAGTGTAAAATATACAGTAATTTTCACTATGCAACTGTAAAATACAGTAACATACTGCATAACTGTCCTACAGTAAAATACAGCTCATATTACCGTTAAATACTGTGTAATTTACAAAAATTGTTTACAGTGTATATATAATGCATTCGGGGTATTATTTATGTATTAAATAGCATACATATTAAATACATTTGCAATAAAAAATGTTAATTATATCTAACACCGGCATGCATTATAAAGCATTAAGAATACTTGTTTAACTGTTCTTATGTTTTTTTTATTAGGTAATACAACATATTATAAGGTCATCATTAATAAGGCATGCATTATTATGCATTAAGAACATCCGTATAAAGCATTATACATGCAGGCTTCATAGAAAGTGTATATAATTTTTATATCTGTCTTCTTTTTGTCTCTCCCTGTTTGAAAACATAATCAAAAACATTTCCATTTACAATGCTATGATATCATCTGACAGGTGTTACTTGCTAAAAACCCACATTGATATCTAGATGCCCGTATGTTTACTGGCACTCACGCATCCAGCTGCCCAGGATGGTGGAGAAGATCTTCGCCTTGCTGGCGTCCTCCATCTCAGTGAATGACAGGAAGTTGAAGTGGCGTGTGAAGCGTTGAGTGATGGGATTCCTGCCTCCGCCGGGGGGGCCCATTGCACAGGCAAAGTTTATGTCAACAAGGTTTTTAAATGTACCTGAGGAGGATTTTAGAAAGGTTAAGGATTGATCAGAAAGATGGCTCTTGCTCATCAAGGCTGCATTTCATTCATTCATTCATTCATTTTCCTTCGGCTTAGCCCCTTTATTCATCAGGGGTCGCCACAGCGGAATGAACCGTCAACTTACCCAGCATATGTTTTACACAGTGGATGCCCTTCCAGCTGCAACCCAGTACTAGGAAACATCCATACACACTCATTCACACACATACACTATGGCCAATTTAGTTTATTCAATTCACCTATAGCGTATGTATTTGGACTGTGGGGGAAACCGGAGTCCCCGGAGGAAACCCACGCCAACACGGGGAGAACATGCAAACTCCACACAGAAATGCCAACTGGCCCAGCCAGGTCTCGAACCAGCGACCTTCTTGCTGTGAGGCGACCGTTCTAACAACTGAGCCATAGTTGCATTTATATAACAGTAATATTGTAAAGTGTTGTAAAAGTTTAAATAAGAATAACATTTTGATATGTTCCTTTGAACATCTTCATTGTCAGAAATCATTCTACTTTGCTGATTTGATAATTATTGTTATCTTTGCCTAACACATTAATTTAAAAACTTTTTTATTGGTATGGTATATTTTAACGTTGATATTTTCAGCCTGGTAATTAAATCAGTTATCAGCTGATAAATTATCGATTATTTATGCTGGTTGATCTATTCATTCATTCATTTTCATTTTCCGCTTAGTCCCTTTATTAATCTGGGGTCGCCACAGCGGAATGAATCGCCAACCTATCCAGCATATGTTTTACACAGCGGATGCCCTTCCAGCTGCAACCCATCTCTGGGAAACATCCATACACACCCATTCACACTCATACACTACGGACAATTTAGCTTACCCAATTCACCTATACCGCATGTCTTTGGACTCGTGGGGGAAACCGGAGCACCCGGAGGAAACCCACGCCAACACAGGGAGAACATGCAAACTCCACACAGAAACGCCAACTGACCCAGGCAAGGCTCGAACCAGCGACCAGCGACCTTCTTGCTGTGAGGCGAACGTGCTACCCACTGCGCCACTGTGAGGCCCCTGGTTGATCTAATTGAATTAATTAATTCAAGAGGGACGACAAAATGTTGACTTTGTGGTACATTTTCACTGTGAAAAGGGACTTTAATAGTAATTGTTTTTAAAAACAAACTTGATGTTTGACGTTTTTAAGTTTTTTTAAATAAGTATGTTTATTGGCTATACACATAACATAATTTAGGATGCAAAATTACATTGAAAATCAGGGTATTCCTTTTTTAACATACAGCTAAATAAAATAAAATACAATAAACACCCCCACCCTCACCAACACAATATATCTGTCTAAAATTCTGTCAAAACATTTGTCAAATTGATGTTAGATAAAGGCAGATTTAAAGTGGTTAATGATAACAATGAATAAAAAAAACAATATTGTCCAGAAATTATGCATAAATTGATAAAAAATTATTAAATACAATAAATACATAAATAAATAAAATATAATAGCCAGTAACAAAAAAAGCAGTTAAGTTTTTAAAATCAAATCAAATGTCTACTGTGTTTGTTTGCATTGTTTTAGCTATTTTTTTTTAAAAATTACATACCAATATTTGTATTTATTGGCTTATATATCGGTTATCGGCCAAAATTTTGACTAAACCCAAACCTTTGACCAGTAGTTTGTGTTTAAAAATGCTCCATTCTTGTTAAACACACCTATCTGTTTCCTGTCATACCAGCCTCCGTGATCCATCCACTGGCGCAGCAGTTCAATGGGAGGCTGAGCACCATATGTTTCCAGCATGGGCATGTTCAGATCATCGATGAAGAAGATAAAATATTTTCCCAGAGGAGGCCCGAACACACCTTTACGCCTGTAACACATGCACAATCTAAATTTGATGTTCAAAACTATATATACACAGGGAATTTAAAGACTGATTAGAAAACAAAAACCTCCTGTCCAGTTTGCTGTCAATATAGTCTTGTGTCAGGTTGGCGGAGGTACGAGCTGAAAACATTAGGAAGTGACTTATGTATTCAGTGGGCATATTTTTCAGAAGCTTGTCTGATATGGTCAGGGTCTTTCCTGTGCCGGTGGGCCCAATGCATAAGACCTGACAAATTAGAGAAAGAAGTGAGCTTAGCAGCACATATGAAAGGCATTATGTTGACTGTATGTTGAATGACCTACAGGCTTCTTATTGGAAAGCAGCATGTCTATCAGGAAAGACATTCGAACAGTGTCGACTGTGGGCACAATGATGTCTGAGTATCTTATTTCAGGGGTGATGACCACTTCCTGGGCATATTTCATCCAACTGACCCACTGTACCTGAAGTATATGAATAATCAAATTAATGCACTTCAAAAAAAAAAAGTTTTTCTGTAGTATTATTGTCTTTTATCTTTGCATTCCTAAATCATTACACATTAAAGGAAGCCTATTATGCCCCTTTTTAAAAGGTGTAAAATAAGTCTCTGATGTCCCTAGAGTGTGTATGTGAAGTTTTAACTCAAGATACAGCACACATAATGTTCTACAACTCTTTGAAACTTCCCCTTTTGACTCTAATTGTGCCATTTTGGTGACTGCCGCTTTAAATTCAAATGAGATTGTGCTCTTTTCAAAAGAGGGTGAAGCTACAAAGGCCTATGTCAATGGCCCGGGCTTTCCCCCTCTGGGAACATTCTCACGTACAACAGGAGAATGTCAATCAAAGTGTTTCTGTTTTTATATACTTCAGGTTTTTTATGAGGTGTGATTATAAAAATAAAATGAATAAATTTTTACCATTAGAGGCTGGCTATATTCACACACTTTTGCCACACAACTGTGTTTAAACCCCGTATAAAAGTGATATCGCATAATAGGTCCCCTTTAAGTCTCTTTTCTGAAAATTGTATCAATTTTAGTTTATGTTGAGGAACAGGAAAAAAATAATACGCTCAAATTAAATGAAAATTGTCAGTGTTCGTCCACGTGTCATTTGTTTTGTCATGTGATTCCTTTGTCTTTCTCCCGCCACCGTCATTGTTCATCTGTTGCACCTGTACTCTTCCCTCTTGTGTCATTAGCCTAATCATCCCCTTTACCATTTATACCCTTTCGTCTGTGTCCAGTGTGGTCTGGTATTTTGATTCTTTGATTCGTGTGGGTCTCGTCCTGTCTTCCCGTGTATGTTTCCCGTAAGTGTTTAATAAACCCGTTTTTGTAATGTTTATCCGTCTCCCTCTCGTGATGTCATCCTCCGCCCTCCGGGCGTTACAAAAATAGGGCCTCACAGTGGCGCAATGGGTAGCACGTTTGCCTCACAGCAAGAAGGTCGCTGGTTCGAGCCTCGGCTGGGTCAGTTGGCGTTTCTGTGTGGACTTTGCATGTTCTCCCCGTGTTGGCGTGGGTTTTCTCCGGGTGCTCCGGTTTCCCCCACAAGTCCAAAGACATGCGCTATAGGTGAATTGGGTAGACTAAAATTGTCCGTAGTGTATGAGTGTGAATGGGTGTGTATGGATGTTTCCCAGAGATGGGTTGCACCTGGAAGGGCATCCGCTGCGTAAAACATATGCTGGATAAGTTGGCGGTTCATTCCGCTGTGGCGACCCCAGATTAATAAAGGGACTAAGCCGAAATGAAAATGAATGAATGAATAAATGAAAATATTGTTTTAAACACACACTGACAGATTTTTTTACTCTTTTAAGCATGACCTGAACTCATTTTCTGGAATACAAGACAAAAACACTAAGAAACTATAAGTGTTTGTGTTTATTTTAACATTTAAAATGTGTTAATTTCTATTAACCAAAATTAATTTAAAAAAATGTTCCAGAAAACATTCTCTCACCTTCCTCTCTTTACCATCCTCGTCCTCATCATCAAAACAACTTATTCCTGCATCATCTAAATTGTAATCATGCACTGCTCCCTCGTCAGGGAAACAAAGTTGGACCTGAAATACACAAACAAATAAGGTTAGCGAAATTATACTTCTCACTTTGAATAAATAAACTTGCATAAAAACAATAAAAAAATAATGAAATGAACACTTTTTGGCACTTCTCTTTAATTGTCTACAGCATTTAAATCATTGCTGGTAGCACCGAGCCTTCTGATACTGTAAATTTATACATGGTATTGACCTTTTCTTCGACCATCTTGCCCCTAAGCCAGGCACTGAAATGCTGGCAGCTGTTGGCATCTCCTGTAGCTCCAACACTCCATATGAGCGCAAAGATAAACCAGGGCTCAATCAGCTCCTGCAACCGAGATAGTTTCTCCTGGGAATGAGACTTCTTGCCCTAAACACACGCACACACACACACACACACACACACACACACACACACAAACACACGCTAACTCTGCATAATTTAGCAAGCCTAACCACTATAATTCCAAAATTTTTCTTACTTCTTGTGGGATGAAAGGCTGAAAAAAACAGTCCAGTAGTTTGAGCAGAGAGCAGGTGAGATTGCTGTCCATAGAGGTGATCACCTCCTTTACTGATTCTCTGACAAATCTGATGGAGTCCTAAGGAAATAAATGTAATGCAACACCTCAAAAACCTTTTACCTTTAACACAATTACTCAAAAATCTTTTATCTACTTTATATAAATGGAAATTAAATAAATAAAAACATGATTAATATTACATCATACTAATGTATGACAATAAACAAACTAATAGTGAATAATGACATGACCTACAATTAATGAAATGACATTTGCAAACATATACAGTACTGTGCATTCCCATATTGTACTCTAATATATTAAGAAATATATTTCTGCATTATTTAATAATAATACTACTGAAATAAATATAAAAACCTGAATGAGTATATATTTCTTTTCAGCTTAGTCCCTTTATTAATCTGGGGTCGCCACAGCAGAATGAACCGCCAACTTATCCAGCATATGTTTTACGCAGCAGATGACCTTCCAGCTGCAACCCATCACTGGGAAACACCCATATACTCTCATTCACACATATACAGTACACTATGAACAATTTAGGTTACCCAATTCACCTATACAAATGTCTTTGGACTGTGGGGGAAACCAGAGCACCCGGAGGAAACCCCCGCCAACACGGGGAGAACATGCAAACTCCACACAGAAATGCCAACTGACCCAGCCGAGGCTCGAACTAGCGACGTTCTTGCTGTGAGGCAACAGCGCTACCCACTGCGTCACCGCACTGCCCCACATTTTGTTGTCTTTTAGTTTCATTTTACTTTAAGAATTTAACAAAAAACACTCTAAGACCAGTCACCTGTAAGAACCTTGTAAAGAGCGAGTTGATTTGATCTGCATAGGGCTGAAACATGTCAGGGATTGTTCTGAGCCAACACTCTGTGAATGGAGTCAAACCCAGAATGCTCGGCTCTAGATACACCATCCCGCAGCGAGAAACTGTGGCAGGAGACGCCACCGCCAAATCCTGCACCTCGAACATCATTGTCATCGCCTGAGAATCAAAAAGAAAAAAAACAAAAGTCAAATTATGAGGCAATACAAGACATAAAGACATATATCAGAAACTCTCATACATCAGAGAGTTTGATGATCTCTCCAGAACTCAAACACAGTTTCTTGTTGTCATCCAAAACTGTGTTCATATTCTCGATCCACACGGCATCCACAGGCCCGTCAAACATGTACCACTTCTTTTCCTGCTCCATGGATGAAGCTCCATCCCGAATGAGACAAGACAGTATACCGTCTGTCCTGTAATTCAACAGCGTGAGTTAAATTTAACAACCTGTACAGTATAATAAAACACAATAAATCCAGAGTACACTCACCACTCGTGAGTAAGCTGGTCGAATTCGCCATAAAGCTGCCCCATGGTGATGGACTTTGGGTTGAGTACATAGGTCTGTACAGTCTCATATTCTCCTCCGCTAACTGAAGGCTGGCCTTTCAGAGCAGTTATGGCTGCTGCTAGCACTTCATAACACTAAAAGTATGGGAGAGTGCATATATTTACAGGTAAAGTCAAAATTATTAGCGCTCCTGGGAGTTTTTTTTCGAATATTTCCCAAATTATGTTTAACAGAGCAAAAAATTTTCACAGTATTTACTATATTATTTTTTCTTCTGGAGAAAAACTTGTTTTATTATTATTATTTAAACCATTTTAAGGTCAATATTATTAGCCCTCTGAAGCAATTTTTTTTTCGATTGTCTACCACTGTTATGCAATGACTTGCCTAATTACACTAACTTGCCTAGTTATCCCAGTTAACCTAGTTAAACCTTTAAATGTCACTTTAAGCTGAATACTAGCATCTTGAAAAATATCTAGTTAAATATTATGTACGTCATGGCAAAGCTAAAAAAAATCAGTTATTAGAAATGAGTTATTATATAATAATTCAGGAGGGCTAATAATAATGACTTCAACAGTATATTTGTAAACAATTACCAAAAAAAAGGTTATATTTGTTTTGAAGGTTTATGCATTAGGAAAGCTTACCTTAGTTTTCCCAGAGCCTGATGGTCCCACCAACATTAGACCGTGTCTGACTACGGTGGTCTCATACAACTGAATACACTTAGTTATATAGCCTGTAAAAATAGAAAAAAAATTCATACACATCTATGTTCATTCTGTGTTAAAAACACACTGTGTATTTGACTCAAATGCTAAAAATATTTTTTTATTTCAAAACTAATCAACTTATCGTTTAAAGAACATATGATAATACGACAAATGAGCCCCTCCCTCAATAAAACCCAGAGAGCTCTAATTGGTCTAGAAATGTAATGATAATTATTGACCTTTTGGATATTAATTGTCTAGAAACTTCCAGTCTCATTCACTTCCACAGATTTTTAGCCATAAAATAACAGCTTGTTATGCTTGCTGTAGAAACTGGTATTATCTTATTATATAATTTTTTATTTGTATATATCATCATAAACTCAATTGTTTTTAGAGCAAGTAGTTTGACCATTTACTGTTGTTTGTTATTCATAGTCATTTCTCCCATAGGCTAAACAATCGCAGAAAAGAGCTTGCTTCCGCATTGCAGAATAAGCTCAATAATAGTGAGCTTCAACTTTAAAATCTTCTAAAGCAATTGCAAACTTTAACAATTAATTATGCCATATCACTTCAAGTCTGACTCCAATTTTGACTATTCAGATGATAAAGCAGAACTGAATCTGCAAGCATGACTTAAATCCTATATGAATCATGTAATTTAATTCAGCACCCTCACCATCCACATCTTTAAGGCACTTGTGTGCACAGACATTCCTGATGGACTCGTCAAGGGTACCATAGTCAATCGGCTCTTCACGGATCTTGGGGAAAAGATCAGATACAATCCCATTGAAGAGTTTGAGGTCATCCTGAAGAAACTTTGGTACATTGACATCCCTGATGGCACGCAGACATATCAGCTCCTGCATAAATGATTTCAGAAAATCAGTTCTTATAGTTACTTATCAGTTATTATATCTGTTTTGCAGCAGGTATAGTTTTATAAGTGTAATAAAAGAAACTGTAAAAAAACTACTTTTAAAAGAGTACAGTAGTACATAGATACTAGGGATGCACCGATATGGTATTTGTCACCAATAACCGATAATAACATGTAGATTTGGAGATATCGATAGCCAATATATTAGCCAAAAAATATAAATAGAATTTTTTCTGCATGATTGCAAAAACAAAAGTCAAAAACACATACAATGAACAACTGATTTTATTTGAAAACCTTAACTTTGAAAAGTTTGAACTGATCTTTGAATGTTATTAATCAACTATGCTTACCAATTTTCTTTTATAAAAACACAATTTACTGCCTGATCTAAAATAAAATACATAAAAATGCAACCAAGTCACTGAACATTAAACAAAATCAAAATATGACAGGGTTCATACACATTTTTACTATTAAAATTCCATGACTTATCAATGACTTTTCCAAAACTTTCAGGTAAATATTCATGATCTTGTTTCGTGTTTCATGAAATGTCTACGTACAGGTGGTAAATGAGAAAAAAAATTCATTGCAGCATATCAAAAAATATGTGACAATCCATGTAGATTCTATTTATTTTTATATCTGTAAAATAGTTTTTAGAAAGTATCTTGCTGTCTGTGTGAAAATTTTAGAAATGTTTGCTTGTGTTTTCACAAGACTTATAAGATTAGTACAAATTAGTCTTTAGCAGCTACAGTATCTTACCTCTGCTGTTAGAGTTTGTTTCTGGACATGACACTCAAAATGCATCTTGAACTATGGTGAAAGCGAGTGAAAGAGAGGCGAAGCTGAAGCTGCTTTTGATTTTTGAAGTTATTGCTTTTGCAACTGAAGTTTGCAAAGTTTGCCCCACACAGAGAACGTCACGTGAAGGCACGGACAGCTCAATTTCATTTTATTTAAAATGTACCCAATTTTGTTATCTCAAATATATTCAAGTACACAGATCATTGTTAAACAAATTTTCATGACTTTTCCAAAACATTTTGGGTTTATTTGTTTTTCTAAAATTTTTCCAGGCCTGGAAAATGCCTTTACAAAATTTTCTGACTTTTCCATGTTTTCTAGGACGTATGAATCCTGATATCAGTAAATATTAGAAAAAATATGTTAGGCAGCAAGCATGTGAAATGGTTCAACCAGTGGAAATAATGCGTAATTCGCCTAAAGTAATCGGGCTAAAGAGATTGGCCTAATATTGTTATCAGACCGATAACAATAATACTAAAAATAGCATTTATTAGTTGATATCGATATGGCCGACGATATATCGTGCATCCCAAATATATACTCATGTGCATCAGCTAACCTCATTCATATCAGGATTTTCCCTCTTCAAGTTTCCAGCTGCAGATATCACAGTTTTCACAGCTCTCATCCCAAAATCATAGTGATCCTATTAAAAAACATGCATCAATGTGAGTTCCTAGCAATAGAGTGCCTTGATTGCTTATATTAGATTAACCTGTTTATGTACAGAAAGAATTACTGGAAAACTGGAAAAGGTCAGACCTGTGAGCTGAGCTGTTCTGAGGACAGTTTGAAGGTGCTGGTGATTTTTTTGGACAGGACTTTGGCATTGCTGAAGCCAAATGAGTAAAGGGAGATCTCTGCTATCATGGCGTAATCAGGGATCATCATAGCCACGGGACGGAAGAGGGCCTGAGGAACACACCGTGTGGTCTTTTGTATATATTCACTGAAATAATTATCAAAAGTTTAGATTGGTGTCGGCAAGCTCTGTACCTTTAAATTATCCGGAAGTTCAGTACGACCAGCATAACCCGGATTCATAGTTATGAAGACCGCACAGGATGGAACAAGAGCAATTTCCATGCCTTCGAATACAAACGTCTTCACCTGAAAGCACATAAAAAGTTTACAATTTTTCTCTGAGTGGAACGAATCCTGAACATCTCTGTCATCTTTTATATCCAAATACATCCATTAGATTGCTGAGGTCTTCTGAGCAAAGACTCTGATGGTCCGAAGATCCAGATTAAAGTTAAGGAGCAATTGTGCGTTTTCGATTGCCAAGCCTAAACTATGAAATAGTCTTCCAGTCTCATTCATTCAATCATTCATTCATTTTCCTTCGGCTTAGTCCCTTTATTCATCAGGGGTTGACACAGCGGAATGAACCGCCAACTTATCCAGCATATGTTTTAGGCAGTGGATGGCCTTCCAGCTGCAACCTGGTACTGGGAAACACCCATACGCTCTCACATGCACACTCACACACTACGGCCAATTTAGTTTATTCAATTCACCTATGCCCGGGGGAAACCCACGCCAACACGGAGAGAACATACAAACTCCACACAGAAATGCCAACTGACCCAGCCGGGACTCAAACCAGCAACCTTCTTGCTGTGAGGCGACCATGCTAACCACTGAGCCACTGTGCCGCCAGTCTTCCAGTCTCCCTCTGCTTAATTTCTTCAGAATTAGAATTCAAAACAAAGCTAAAAACCTCTTTTCTAAGACTATTAACTGTCAATAAAGTATAAAACATTTTTATTAGTCAGTGTTTTCTACCCTCTTGGTCTTTTTGTTTTATAATGCACTGTGGTGATTTATATCTGTTTTATGTTTTTTTTTCATAGCAGTTATTTTGCAAAGCACAGTGGTCAACATACTGTTGTTTTTATTGTGATTCATAAATAAATTAGATTTGATAAAAAACAGGAATGCCAAATTGTGTAACTAATTAATTTCCAATACTTTTCTAATGTTTCATGATGACCTGATAAAGATTTCATATATACAAATTACTAAAGGCTACACATAAAAAGGAACATAATTCTAATAAACTTGTGTCTCTTAAATGCAACATCTTAAATGTTAAGTCATTGGAAGTCCACTGGACGAACATTTGATGCGTAAGACACAAAAAAAGAGACACTACAGGACTCATTATGTGATTGGTTTGATTCTACAGGGCTTCAAAGAGAAATCTGTGTTGCGTTATTTAACAGTTCACTATAAAAGTCCTCTGTGAAGCCAAACACACTCATTGACACAAAAAAAATCTTTGTGCTTACAATATGAAATTATAAGAATCCCAAAATATTTTTTTCAGACGTATTTGACACATTCACAGCATAAACTTAAAACAAACATCTTGCTGGAGACGTGTAAATGCTGGTTTATTACTGCATGGACATTGACTTTAAGGTTTCACGTCCCTAAACATGTGGTAGCTTAACATTCTCAAGATCCTTCTGTCCCTGACATGCAGGTGTTTTGATAGCTGTATGCTCAAGTGTGTGACTTTACTCACTCTTTGCTGCTGGGCTTTTTGGATGGTTGTGATCTGTTGAGCCACGACTGATAAAACCTCCACGTCGATTCGATTGAATTCATCAAAGCAGGCCCAGGCCCCTGAACTAGCCAGACCTTTGAGGAACTTGCCCATGGCTATGAAGTCCAGCTGGTCGGAGCAGTTAAACACTACAGTCTGGATGGCCAAAGCTTTGCCCAGGTCTTTAGTGGTTTCGGTCTTTCCCGTACCTGCAGGTCCTGCCGGAGCACCTCCGAATTTTAAGTGAAGGGCGCCAGTCAGAGTTAGATAACACCTGTGTGAGAGACAGTGCATAACATTTTAATTTTATGATAAAAGATATTTTTTACATATATTCACATACAGTCATGTATAAACGAAGATATATTTTTTTAAATGTCACCTGTCTGTCAGCGGAGTGATAACAAGTCGTCCTGTGTTGCCAAGATACTCGTAACCGTACAAAAACTCAGCATTCACTGCTTTGATGTAAAGATCGTCACGCCAGTAATATCTACAAACACACAAATACTAATGCATGCTATATTCCAATATATATTTAGTTGAAGTCAGAATTATTAGTTCTCCTGTATGTTATCTCGAATTTGTTTAAAAGGAAAGAAGATTTTTTCAACACATTTCTGAACATAAGTTTTATTAACTAATTTCTAATAACTTTGCCATGATGACAGTACATAATATTTTACTAGATATTTTTCAAGATACCAGTATTCAGCTTAAAGTGCAATTTAAAGGCTTAACTAGGTTAATTAGGCAAATCACTGTATATATTCTGTAGATAATCTAAAAAAATTGCTTAAGGGGGCTAATAATATTCAATTTAAAATGAATATTATATTCATATTTATCCTGGCTGAAATAAAACAAATACGAATTTCTCCAGAAGAAAAGATATTATAGGAATTACTGGGAAAAATTCCTTGCTGATTAATAATTTTGACTTTAATTGTACATTCATTCATTCATTTTCTTTTCGACTTATTCCCTTTATTAATCTGGGGTCGCCACAGCAGAATGAACCGCCAACTTATCCAGCATATGTTTTACGCAGCGGATGCCCTTCCAGCTGCAACCCATCACTGGGGAACACCCCTACACACCTATTCACACTCATACACTACGGACAATTTTTTGCTTACCCAATTCACCTATACCGCATGTCTTTGGACTGTGGGGGAAACCGGAGCACTCAGAGGAAACCCACGCAAACACGGGGAGAACATGCAAACTCCACACAGAAATGCCAACTGACCCAGCCGAGGCTCGAACCAGCGACCTTCTTGCGCCACCGTGCTGCCCTCAATTGTACATATTTTGCATTAATAAATAATAAAAAGTGACAGATAAATGCTGATTTGTGTACTTTTAATAAAAGAAAAATCAGTTAATTTAACACATATTAAATAGTTTTGAAAAAGAAGAAGAAGAAGAAGAAGAAGAAGAAGAAGAAGAAGAAGAAGAAGAAAAAGAACGACAACAACAACAACAACAACGAGAAATGAAGAAAGAAAGAAAGAAGACACATTTTTAGAACCAAACTGTAACGCCTGGATGGCAGATAATGACATGACGAGGGATATATACAAAAACGGATTTATTGAACACTTACGGGGAACAGATACTGGATGCAGGAAGACAGGACGACACAGGAACAAACGAACCACACGAATCAAAATACCGGACAACAATGGACACAGACGAAAGGGTATAAATGGATGAAGGAATGATTAAGGTAATCACACACAAGGGATGAACACAGGTGGAACAGATTAACAATGACGGTGGCGGGAGAAAGACAAAGAAGGCACGTGACAACAACAAACGATGACGCGGACGAACACTGACACAAACCAGCTTGTCAGAATGATGTCTGAAGTACTGTAGTAATGGCTTATTTAAAAAATATAATTTGTTACCACAGGAATGATGAATTAAAAAACAATATATAATAGAGATTGATGTATAATAGTACTTTACAATTTTGCCTTTTTATATAGCATTTTTAATCAAATACAGCACAAGAGACTGCTAAATAACATAATTATTATAATTTAAGTTTAATTACTAAACATAAGTTTACTAACTTTACTTCTTCTATGTTAAGCTGCTTTGACACAATCTACTGTACATTGTAAAAGTGCCATAGAAAAAAAGATGAATTGAATTGAATATTGAAAACTGTGCAACCTTAGCTGGCTGATCCACTCAAAGTCATTGACACTGGACACTTCCTCCTCAACCAGCTTGGCTGCCACATCTTTAGCATGCACTTCAATCACAATGAGTGCCGAGAGTACTGCCCGCTGCATCTTTGACAGCTGACCCCGCACCAGCTGCACCAAATCTCCTAACTGTTTGTGCATATACAAAACAAAAACTTAGACCATGTGTTTCCATATTCAAAACTACAATAATGCAATGCACAAGTAAAAACACCACCAGGAATGCTTAATTGTTTGCACTGTTGGAAACAATCTATACCTGCATCTGCAACTGTGGATAAAGTCGATCTGCCAAGTCTCCCTTATCCAAAGACTCTGACACTTCTTGGGTCCAAAATGTTTGACAGCCAGCGATGACCACCTGACCGGGCCAGGACAGAACCCACTCTGTGCGAGGATGCTGCACAAATCCAGATGTGGTTTCAGTACTGACTAATCAAATGTATATGTACAAATATAATATTGTAGAGCAAATATATTAATTTAAATGAGAGGTTTGTGAGGGGTGTACTCATATATGTTGAGCACTGTATATAAATAATAATACAAATAATAAAAAGAAAAATGAAGCTCAAATATACAACACTAACCTCAACATAAGCTTGCAGAGAGCGACTGATGTTGTCTCTTACACAGGCTTTCATTGAATTCTCCACTTCCCGTAACCAGTGCTCCACATTGCCAGTAGGAGAAACAGGAATGGATAACTGAACTTCCTCTCCCTCGGAAGAGTACATGCATGTGATCAGTAGATCTGACTGAAACTGGAGCTGTATACAGAACAACAGAACTTGTTGCTATAATTGAAATGTATTATTTTAACATAAGCCAAAGTCCTATTGATATTTTCTGCCATGTAAATTATTTTTAATATGGTAAACATAAGGAAATGAATGAGGACGCACCCGGGCGATGTTCTCAAAGCATTTGCGGAGATGTGGCTGCACTGCTGTTGGATCTTTAGTCTGAGATAAAATTTCCAGCAGCTCATCATCTGATAAAAAGTAAAATCTACGTCCAAGAAAATAAAAAGAAGAAAGAAAAAATTCAAAAAGAATCCAGTGAACAACATATGGCTAGGGCCAGACAGAATCTGTGGACATTTTTGCGCAGAATTTAGTAAAACATTTGCGGATTTATGCAGCAAGATTTTGGGAGTATCATAACTAAAAACTTAATATATGAAATAAAAAATAATAACTTATTAACTTTTATTTAATGTTTACACGCAAATCCAATTAGACCCACTTATTTGGTAAACAAAGCAAGTCTCTTATATAATAAATCTACTAAAAGAAAGAAAATATTTCTTTACAAACTGTATTGTAAATAAATCTTATGAACATTTTCATATTAGTCAATAATATTACTGAAATTAATTTAAAAACTGAATAAATATTCTGTGTGGGCCTACATTTGGCTAATGTTCCCATTAAGTTATGAAAATGTTATTTCCAAATGTCACTTCAGGATTTTGTGAGTCCAATGGTTGTTGAGATCAAAAAAAGAAAACAACAAGATGTGTATCTTCACAGCAACACACAAGAATTGAAGAAAATAATGACAAGATTTATAACAAGATGTCACAAAATTCTGATTAGTATTAGTTATTTTATGCCACAAATAGGCATGTGCTGGTATAACATTCTGACGATGATCATTTTGAATAAAGATACCACGGTTTCGCGGTATTACGGTGTTGTGGTTACTGCTCTAAAATATGTTCTTTTAAAAATGTCTAGGTAAAAAAACACAAAAAAAATCCCCATTGAACACATTTTATTTTATTTTAAGAAACATTTTTAATATTTTGGAACTGTAAACATGTCAGGTTAAATAATTAAAATAAATCAGTGACTTGAAAGGCAACTTGAAAAGGCATCTTTGGATATCTTTCTTTTCTGTGGATATAAAGTAAACCACTGCACTGTTCATGTCTATAGCATGATTGGATGTTGGTTTATAAGTGATTTGTATAATAGAAAAATTGAATAGCTTTAAAACCTTGACTTTTCCAAACTGCGGTAAACCTTGAAACCGGTTATCGTCTCATGCCTGGCCGCAAATATAAAAAAAGTACCTGCAAATTCCTGGAGGAACTAAATAAAGTTTTGATTGTTATTAAACGTTAATAACAATTTATCATTACTGGAATAACTGCTTCAACAATTATAGTGAATTTGCACAGGTGAAATTACATTTAAATTTTCTATGAAAATATAAATGTTAAATGCCCATTGGTTGTTTAATCATTGACCCTGGGCCTTCTCAGCTCTTCATGAGATAAACCACAAAAAGTCATCATTCTTACCTGGGGAAGGCGCTTCGCTTGGTTTCCAGGTAGTCACTTAGTCCTTTCTGCACAAGCTCCAGTAGATTGTTACAGTCTTTGAGACTGGCCAACAGATGTGCTTCAGGACATACCTCAATCACCTGCACCCATAAAGACAATCAGCTCTTTAATGAACCACTGCCACAATCTACTGTAGTATGATTAAGTAGCCTGATGCTGCTCACTCGATTGTTATCATGGGCGGCCTTCATGATCTTTCTCCAGGTGCGCTCCATGGTTTGATACCTCTTTCCTTCCATCGGCAGCTGGCGGTTGATGTCATCAGAGCTGAAAATGGGTTCCATATACAGCCACGACCGCTGACAGATAAGCCACTCTTCTAATACTTCCTACCACCAGAGGGCCACAGTGACAACATTTTTTTGGGGGGGTGGGTGGGGGTGGGTATACTAATCAGACATTTTCATGAGGACTTTTTGTTTTCTATTTCTGTAGAAACATGCTAATTTATTAGACCACCCAACAATATTTCACCTTGCAGATTTCAGAATCATATTTACAGGCTTACCTGTGTCATTTTCAGTTTACTTTCCCATTTGCTGATTCTCTCCTCAAAGGGTTTTTTATATGGGGAGAAGGCCATGCTCTGGGTCATGACTATGTGGTCATCCAGGAGCTGAGATGCTTCATCTGGGCTCTTCAGTATGTAAGTTCCTGTCTCTTTATACGGCATCACCTCAAACATCACTGTTGACCATTCTTCCTCCATCTTGTTCAGAGCCTAAGGCAGCAGATGTATTAGAGGAAAAATACTGCCACAAAACATAATGTGCGTGTTGAACTGTCCTGTTATACATTTCAGAAAAAAAAAAAGATCACCACTGATATATTTGCCATTATTGTTATCATAGTTCATGTGAATGGGCATAAATGCTGTGTTTTTCTGCCTCATAAAGGTAAAATGTAGGGCTGGAAAATCTGAGGCTGCATATGCACTGAATACAGTTTCACAAGATGGGTTGAATAGCTCTATTTGATGGTTTTCTGGGGAGTCTAGCAATATTCAGGTACAGATAATCACAATGCAAAACAATACTTTTCTACTTTGCTTCTGGTACAAATATCAAAAAATTATTAGCTAAAGTAAAATATTCCTTTGTTTTCACTTTTAGAAGAAATAAGTCAAAATTAAGAGTTTTTCCTTAAAACAAGCACAATGATCTGCCAATGAGGTAAGTACAATAATCTTATTTTCTCTTTAAAATGTAGATATTTGGACTAGAAATGAGACAAATTCTACGTTTTTTTCCATTTCCAATTAATCTTTGGGCACAAAAAATGTTAATGTTTGGAGGTGTATCAAATATCTCTCTTGAAATGCACAGTCATGGGCGTTGAAAACACATGTAAATGCTAAACTTTCACTCTATTATAGTTAAACTTAGCAGTGACTCTAAATGGCTTCTGTGGCTCCTGGTCAACTATGGTTCAGATATTCTGCAATGTGACTAATGCGGATGCGACATTGCGTTATCGATGCTGAAACAATACATTGTGTAGCCCTAGTAAAATGCATCTAAAAATAACTCAGAAATTGCACTCACTTGCTCGATAGAATATTCTTTTCCAGCTTCCTGAGCCACGCAGGTGATTTTCTCCACATAATCTTGCAAGCCCAACTCCAGACAAAGGGAAAAAGTCAGATTCGCTCTGGACCTCATATTTATGTTGATACATTCAGATAGAAGTTCCCAGTGGCGATTCCGCATGCCAGGATTCCTCAGGCTCCGGATCAGAGGGATAAACGGACGGAATGCTTCAATTTTAGTCCGGATTTCGGATGCTACTTCTTGACAGGCTGAATGGAGGTTATAAAGATGTATGATGGGAACAGATGTGTGTAAATGACAAATATGCTTAAAACATACAGTGCATTTAACTTTTA
Organism: Danio choprae; assembly: GCA_903798125.1. Lineage (NCBI taxonomy): Eukaryota > Metazoa > Chordata > Actinopteri > Cypriniformes > Danionidae > Danio > Danio choprae. The sequence goes on from CAIGQW010054176.1 coordinate 7,699,516, forward strand.
TATTTTGTACTGATGCGAGTTTAACCCTTGTGCTTAAACTGACTCCCCTTTCGTTATGTTCGTGGCTGTTTTTTCCCCATTGACTTCCATTTATGACATTTTTTGATTGCAAAGCCATGACAGCATATATTCATGCATTGTTTGTTGGTGGTTTTGTAATGTGTAATTTTTATTGTTGATCATCAGTTGGCAGTTATCTGTCAGGATTCTGCCACTTTGGTCTTGCTAATTCTTGTTTTGGTGGCAGAGTCCAGACACTAGTCCTGTCTTGTCTAGTATGTTGAGCTCGGCTCATGTTTTTCTTGAGCCGAGCACTCATATTTCCTGTCTGTCATCGTCTTTTTATGAGTGCTGTATTGGCCACGCTCTGGTTGTGCGCGCTCCCGCTTGACGACTGGGATCGCGCTCTCGTCCTGGTAGTAGTGTTTGTTCTGTCTGCAGCATGCCGTTTCATTCTCAGCATCTCAGTCTAGTTGGTTTCAGTTTCGGTTGACGCTGGGATGAAACATGCACGTTGCATGTGTGAGTGCACGGTAAGTGTTTTTATTTATCGTGTGCTCATGTCTTGCATTTCATTTAGCACGTGGTTCATGTTTACATGCGCCGTTTGCTTTAGTGTTGTGTTTCAAGTAAACATGCGGTTAATGAGTTCTCTCATTGGCGGCGTGTTCAAGTCCTGTTTTCTCATGAGCACATGGCTTGTGTTGTCTTTGGGTCATGTGCTCTCCCGTCTATTGTCTAGTCCCACCCTCCTTGTTATCCTATTATTAGTTTATTCAGTTCACCTATTTGTTTGTCAATTCTTTCTGCTTATAGCTCCCTCTTGTCTGATGTCCTGTGCCGGTTCATCGTTGTTTATCATACACCATATGTTGCTCTTGTCAAGTCTTATCTAGATCCTTCCTTCCTGTCCTGCCAGCCCAGCCAAGTTTGTGTTTTGTCTTTTAGTTAATGTTTTCCCCCTTGGGGTTGTTTATTTTGCTTTTTTGCATTATTTTATAATTAATAAATACCTATTTTGCATTGCACTTGAGTCCTCCTTTTCCTACACCAATCGTGACATTAACCCTTTAGATAGACCTGTGCAAAAAAAGTTTCAGGCTTTTATATAGAGTTCTATGGAGAAAAACAGCAAATTATAGTGTGTGTGCATAAATACACGTATATACACAATAATACACTTACTATGTTCTGAAAGGTGAGCTGCTTATTTTGATTTTCTCAGACATATCAAGGTAAGTGCGCAAAGGCCTCTCTTACACTCTCACACCCTCGCACACACTATACTCCATATAGAAAGCAGAAACTAAGCTTTTTTGCAGTAAAACATACACATTTTACTTCTTCCCAACAGGGAAAACCAGCAACAATCAAGAATGCATGATTTTTTGCTGTCATGGCTTTGCAATCAAAAAGTGTCATTATAATGGAAGTCAATGGGCAAAATAGAACGAAATGGTAGCCAATTTGCCCAGAGCGTATTGTTGAACTTCTCAAAGCATTTTCACAAAATATGTGTCAAAATAAGATTTGTCACAAAAAACATTCCATTTGCTGAAACACACAGGATATTATGGCCAAAATAAGACTTAAAATGACCCCAGTGGATAGTGAAAACATCCCCAACAGCACACAAGGGTTAATCTTCACTTTTTCTAAACAGGAAAATCTATTTCACTCTTGACATCGGATATGACTCTTAGCTCAAATATCCCAAATGTGCATTATATTTACCAGGAAGATCTTTAAACTGTTTGACACACTGGTGCATAGTCTTGTAAGCATCAGTGACATTACGCTCCAGCTGTTCAGGGTTGATGGCTGTCAGAGGGTCATCGAGCCAGCTTTCATGCCATCGCAGCCAATCAGATGCTGTCTTCCACAGGTCATGAAATGGCTGAAAGTCTCGGTTTAGCTTCTGTAACTCTGTGTACTAGACCAAAACCAAAAAATAATTATAGGATCACTGTAAAAAAAAATGCAGGGTTACACACAATTCCTTTATGTTTTCCTGACAAAAATCGATTAAGTTACGTGGATTGAATATAAAACAATTAAGTTGTCCCCCCCAAAAAAAAACTCAAGAACTGTGTTGATTCAGCTCATGAGTTAACCTACATTAGTAAGTGGTTTTCCAAAGAGTCGTTCACGGTTATTGTACAGCTGCGCCATTTCTTGGCACTCTTTCAGCTGTTTGCCTACTCTTCGCACTTCATTTGCCACTTCGTGTGCTCGTTCAAGGTTTGTATAACCAGAAAATCCAGCCACCACCATCTAAAAATGAACAAAGAAGATTTCATTGTAATGCTCAGTTATCTTCTGACTCTATGGTAACTGAGCAAACCTGACCTCGAGGACACTCAAGCGTTCCAGGAAGCTGTTTTGATCTGCAACCTGGATCTTATCGAAACGTTCTTCATCGTCAACATGCTGAGCACTCACTGTCTCCATCTGGGTCAGGATCTTATGAGGCCAGGCCATTGCTGACCACCTACACAGAATTTAGCATAGATTTTATAACACAGATTCAATCCGAGCATCTGTGGAATGGCTGATTTTACACTAGCAATATGTTTAGAACAGTAGGTATCATGTTCTCACTTCTCTTTGAATTCCTCATCGGAAAGACTGTAGAAGAATTCATCTATTAGATCATAATCAGACATAGCTTTGGATAAAATATCCTGCAAGAGGCCAACAGAAGAGGAAAAGAGAACAAGTCAATATACTGCAATTTCCACAACAGTGCAGTGAGACACTCCGTTTCTTATTTCTAGTCATTTTTCCCCATAGGCAACTGAATCGGAAGTATAAAAAATATATATAGCAAAAACGAGCGCACTAGTGCACTGCAGAATAAGGTCAACATGTCAAAATTATTAATTTGTCTTTAATGTCAAAAATCATTAGACTATTGATTACATTTTTGGAAATTTCCTTACTGTAAATATACCAAATTTATTTTTTGATTAGTAATATGCATTGCTTAACACTTCCTGGGGCCTCACGGTGGCGCAGTGGGTAGCACGTTCGCCTCACAGCAAGAAGGTCGCTGGTTCGAGCCTCGGCTGGGTCAGTTAACATTTCTGTGTGGAGTTTGCATGTTCTCCCCGTGTTGGCGTGGGTTTCCTCCGGGTGCTCCGGTTTCCCCCACAGTCCAAAGACATGCAGTATAGGTGAATTGGGTAAGCTAAATTGTCCGTAGTGTATGTTTGTGAATGAGTGTGTATGGATGTTTCCCAGTGATGGGTTGCAGCTGGAAGGGCATCCGCTGTGTAAAACATATGCTGGATAAGTTGGCAGTTCATTCCGCTGTGGCGACCCCAGATTGATAAAGGGACTAAGCCGAGATGAAAATAAATGAATGAATAAAGGCAATTCCTATAGACAATTTAAGGGTTATTTTTCCAGTATTTTATTTAATAATTTTCCTTCTGCTTAGTCCCTTTATTCTTCAGGGGTCGCCACAGCAGAATGAACCGCCAACTTATCCAGCATATGATAGGTTTTACACAGCAGATGCCCTTCCAGCTGCAACCTAGTACTGGGAAACATCCATACACACTCACCTGCACACATAAAATACGGCCAATTTAGTTTAGTTAAACCGGAGCACTCGGAGGAAACCCACGCGAACACAGGCAGAACATGCAAACTCCACACAGAAACCCCACCTGACCCAGCCAGGGCTCAAACCAGCAACCTTCTTGCTGTGAGGCGGCAGTGCTAACCACTGAGCCACCACGTCGCCCAGCAGTATTTACATTTTTTTTTCAGTAAGTTGTATTTCAACCAAATATTGTCCTATCCTGATAAACCAAACATCATTGGGAAGCTTATCTATTCAGCTTTAAGATAATGGTTATACTTTTCATTCATTCATTCATTTTCTTTTCGGCTTAGTCCCTTTATTAATCAGGGGTCACCACAGCAGAATGAACCGCCAACTTATCCAGCATATGTTTTAAACAGCGAATGCCCTTCCAGCTGCAACCCATCATTGGGAAACATCCATACACTCTCATTCACACACATACACTACGGACGATTTTAGCTTACCCAATTCACCTATAGCGCATGTCTTTGGACTTGTGGGGGAAACCGGAGCACCCGGAGGAAACCCACGCGAACATGGGGACAGCAAACTCCACACAGGAATGCCAACTGACCCAGCCGAGGCTCGAACCAGCGACCTTTTTGTTGTAGGGCGCTACCCACTGCGCCACCAACTGGTTATATTTTATGAATGTGTAAAGTTCAAACCATGCAGTTGCTGTGAGGTTCTTAGTAATTTTAGCACACATCTAAGTCATTGCTTGGATGTTCTGGGTGTTTGCTGAGTTTGCTAGTGAGTTGTTCTTCAAAAGCAACAGACCCTCTCTAGAAGTCTCTATGTTCAAGTTTATAGATATATGTAATATGTACACACATTTTAAAAAATCTGAAGAATTAATGGTGTATTGCTGATGAACAGTAACTGTAGAGTACCTCATGCGCTTTGAGTTGCTCAGGCACTTGTTTCATCCATTCTCTTTGCTCTGTGAGTTCCTCAATGCTGCTGGGCTTCTCAAACAGCTTTTTGCTGATGGCTTTACACTCCTTACATGCCTGAAATACATACATAACAATATATAAAGGCCAATTCACATTCACGTTTTGTTGAGTTTTGTCAATGTGATACCGCTGTTGACTCTAGGCGTCTGTCAGAGATTATTCTCAATGACTGAACATGCACTTAACTGGTCAAAGATTGTCTGAGAAGTGCTATAATCTGGTTACTGTTCACATTTGTCACCATCTGTCACTTCGGTGTGAATTGATCTTATTTGTGTTGCATTTAGACTTAAAGGGGTAGTTTACCCAAAACTGTCAATTCTGTTATCATTTACTCACCCTTCATGTGTTTAAAACCTATTTGACATTCTTTCTTCTGTTAAACACAAAACAAGACATTTTGAAAAATGCTGGTTACTGGTATCCATTGACGTCCATAGTACTTTTTGTAGTTTACTAAAGAATTCAATGGAAGTCCAGAAAGTCAGCATTCTTCAAAATGTAATTTCTTGAAGAATAAGAGATGAAAACTAGAAGAAAGAAACTAATAAGGTAATTTTCATTTTTTGGTGAACTATCCCTTTTTTTAAAAAATGCATCTCGTTCTAATGAACAATGACTCACATCCTGCATCTGTTGACGTAACCTCAGGGCAAGACGGTCCAGCAATGCTTTGGCCAGACCATTCCGTTTCTTTACCAGATTTTGCCGGATGACCTCAACGTTGACCATGAAGGGTCCGATGATGATGGCAGACGGAATAGACTGATTTAAATGTTCCACCTCCATCAGATGCTCCAGAACCTCCTGCTTCACTTCCTGAGGTGTCTGGTTCTCCTGACTGTGCATCCTTGGAGAAATTCAAATAGAAGCAGAAAAACAATCCTTTGGTGTATTATATAACAGCATGCGTCAAACTATAT
>CAIGQW010054176.1:7705092-7746255 GCA_903798125.1 Danio choprae
ATATATATATATATACACACATTTTACACAATCATCAATATCCAACAGAAAACTAGCAAACAATCTAGAGATTTACTCAAGATATGTGTTGACGTCGGAGTTGTAGAGCTCAAGGTAGCATTCATATTCAACCGTGTAGGCTTTGAGAGGAATGATGGCCTGTTTCAGTGCTGTACTGATTCTCTCCCTCAGATTCTTGACTTCAGGTTCCCACAAGCCCACTGACCATAACACTTCTCCAACAATAAACAGGTTTGGCAATACAAACTGAGGGAATGGGAAACAACAAAGCAGGTCATAACCTTCAAAACTTAATTTTAATAATATAATAAGCAGTTTTGATTATTTATTTAGTTTATCTCATCATAAAAGTTATTTATCTGCCTGAGATCAAATACAGAACCTTGTCTACTTGAGGCACGTTGTGTGTGGACAGGATTCCTTTATCAAACAGGTTGATAATGGAGGTCTCAAAGCTCTCTAGAGGAGTGCTGTAGTGAACCCCAGTCTGGTCAAGCACCAAATCCACTGAGAAAAGAGGCTTCTTTTTTGGCCTGCATAAATGTCATGTCAGATTGCGTATGTTATGTATAATAAAAAGACAATCCATATTATCTCATAGATCAGTGTTTCCTAAGCTTACTGACCTGAAGACCGCTTTTATCCAAGATAACATTGATGCCCACTTATCTAAGCTGATCTATACTAGATCTGTAGTGTTTTAGTTAAATTAGAAGTCATCTTTTTATATGAAACAAATCCTATATTCCAAATAGGTTACTTAATGAGAACATTAGGAAAGAAAAGTGTGCAAAGAGTGCATAGATTTATACTGGTGCTGGAAGATAGGAGCATGTGAGTATTTATCTATTTGTATATATAGTATGATGTGTATAATAAACATTTATAGTAAATGACAAAATAATTAGTTTTCAACAATCCAGATTTGATCCACTAAGACTTAGGTTATTATTTTTGGAAAATATGTTACATTAATCAGTGATGGACAGTAACTAAGTTTTTTTTTTACTTTACTTAAGTAAATATTTTATGTATCTATACTTTATCAAAGTATTTTTAGGAAACATTTACTTCACTATATTGCAAAAAAATATATTGTAATTTTACTAAACTATATTTGCAAAATGAAGCTGAGCAAAAAGGTTATTTTGAAGGGGAGAAATTGCCACCTTCTTAGAGATGAGATAGTGTTTTTTTATTTCATGACCTTTTTTAATCAGTTAAATCAGTTCACAAATTGTTTTAAGCAATTAATTTGTGAATTGAACTGATATCTGTTCATGTGTCAACAACTCACTGATTCAAATGATCTGTTCGGAGTGAATCTTCAGTAAACAACTCACTGATTCAAATGATTTGTTCAGAATGAGCCTCTAGTAAATAATTCACGGATTAAAATGATCATTTCGAAGTGAGTCTCAAGTAAATAAATCACTGATTAAAATTATTTGTTCAGAGTGAATCTCCAGTAAACAACTCACTGATTCAAATGATCCGTTTAGAGGGGGTTTCCAGTAAATAATTCACTGATTAAAATGATTTGTTCAGACTGGGTCTCCAGAAAACAACTCACTGATTCAAATAATTGGTTCAGAGTGAGTCTCCAGTAAATAATTCATTGATTAATATGATCCGTTCAGAGCGAGTCTCCAGTAAACAACTCACTGATTCAAATGATCCATTCAGAGAGAGTCTCCAGTAAATAATTGACTGAATAAAATGATTTGTTCAGTCTGGGTCTCCAGAAAACAACTCACTGATTCAAATGATCTGTTTAGAGTGAGTCTCCAGTAAATAATTCACTTATTAAAATTATTTGTTCAGAGTGAGTCTCCAGTAAACAACGCACTGATTCAAATGATTGGTTCAGAGTGAGTCTTCAGTAAACAATTCACTGATGTTTTCACTTGAATAATCAGTATGTTTATTGAAGTATGACTAATTTTGGTCTATCCTACAAAATAAACATTTATATAAGTACTTTTTATGAATTGAGTAAATTTAAAATCAAATGCAGTATTTAGTACTTTACTCACAATTTAAAAGGAGGACTTTTAAAAGAGTACTATTATTAGAGTATCTGTACCTTTACTTAAGTGCGTATTATTGGTACTTTGTCCATAAATAAAATTAATTCTTCATATTATTTAGACCAAGTAGGGTCACCCTAGAAGTTTGCAGAGTCCCCCTAGTGTACACTGGCTCCCGGTTTGAGAACCACTGATTTAAAAATGTAGAAATGACAAAGCATATTTAAACATGAAAATGAGAATTCACATACTTGTATGGGCTGTTTATAAGATCGGGACCCCAGGTCAGCTCTTGAGGGCATTGTAGGACACTGTGACAAGCATCAAGCATTAATTTGGTCAAGCTGGCCAGAGAGCCTTGAACCAGGAACCTGAGCGAGTCCTGCTGAACGCTGCGAATCAGCGCCATCAGGCGACTCAGTTTGGACATGCGGTAAACATCACAGCGGGAGACTGCAAGGTTGTACCAGCTACGTCTCTCATCGTGCAGATTAGATGAAATGCCATTACATAAAGCAGCCAACCATGACTCTTGCAGAAACAAATGGATCTGTAGGAAGACAAAGAAAGAGTATGATGGAAGGTACATTTGTATGTGTATGTATAGCTGGCAGTTTTTTTTACTTGTGCATGTTTCTGGGACTGTGCCGACTCAAACTCCTCCAAGCGAAGTGACTTTGTGAAGCTGATGTAAAACAGGCTCATTTCTGCCACCCGGTTGCACTCTTCTCTCACTCTGGACAGCACAGCGATCACCTCAGCCTTCGTGAGCAGAGAATTAAAGACAAAAGCTGCACGGTTTTTCTCAAAAGGATAGTTTGGGACTGACACGAAGCCTAGAAGGAAAGGAGACAGCAGCATGCGTGTGGGCCCATAAAATAAATCACTATTAAAGCCTGACAGTCTAAAAGCAGTCTCTTTGCTTTTGATGTCCATCTCAGTCTCTACCTCTCTCAGAAACACTCCCGGGTTGGGTTTGAGGAAGTGTAATGTAGGGGACGTCCTCTGGCTTGTCCTGTACCACCTTATTAAAGCACATCTGGTTCATAGTGCGGCTGTATTCCAAATTAAGCTCTTTCTCAAGCCGCTCCGTGCATTCCTGTAGACTGTACAAACAATATAATGGAATTTACATTTATAATTATATATATCTTTTTACATTACCCCAGTGTAGATACGCCTTTTCTTTTTAAGGAAGCAAGGAAATTGTCACTGTATTTCCCTATCATATTTTTCTTCTGGAAAAAAAACGTATTTCTTTTAGCTTTGCTGGAATAAAAAAACTATATATATATATATTTAAAAACTGTTAAGGTCAAAAAACTTTGCCCCTTAAAAATATTAACAGAACAAACCACTGTTGTCCAATGATTTTCCAAAACTTGCCTAGTTAACCTAATTAATCTACTGTAACTAAACCTTGAAATTGCACTTTAAACGGAATACTAATATCTTGCAAAATAGCACAATATTATTTATTCCTGTCATCATGGTAAAGGAAAAAGTTATTAGAAATTAGATATCAAAACAATATTTGTATGTTTTTTTGTACGTTTCTTCTCTCTGTTAAGCAGCACTTGGGAAATATTTGAAAAATAATAAATTTCCTTATTATTTGTGTCATGATCACCGGCAGTGTGGCCTTTGCAGGCTGCTGGAGAACTCTCACATTTAACTGAACTACAAATCCCAACATGCACCTCACTCACACACCAGTCCCAGTCCACTCACTCAGCTAAAGCTTGTAAAGACTGAATACCTGGACTATAAAAACAGCACAGATATAGCATAAAGACAGTCTTGTTATACTGTAGTGTGCAATTCTAAGAGGTTTTCCCTGGCGTGTTTAGCTGTGTTTTGACCCGTGTTTGTTTCATTGTTTGTTTGTTTTTCCACCTCCCTTGACCATTCACCTCTTTGGATCTTCTACATGCAACCATCTGTCCCCTTGTTGTACCTTGCCTGCCGACCATTCCTAAATAAACTGCATTTGGATCCTCACCTCTGTTGCCAAACGACGATGTGAAGAATTAATTATTTTGTGTATATACAATTTGTTTATATACTGTAGAATATATATTATTTCTGTCAGCATTACTTCAGTCTTCAGTGTCACTTCAGAAATTATTCTCATTTGCTGATTTGTGAATTTTGTATTATCAATACTGAAACCAGTACTGCTGCTTAATATTTTGTGAATTTGTGGATTGTTTTTATACACCTTTGATAAATAAAAAGTACAGATGACTGTCACTTTTGACAGATTTAGTGTATACTTATTGATAAAAAAAAAAACATACTTAAACAATTTGTTAATATTTTCACATTTCTATACTGTATATTTGTTAATCACATACTAACCATTTAAGTCGCAGGCCTGATGTGGAAAGTGCATATTTTCTGATGCATTCTAAACTGGTAGGATGGAGAGCTGGGGTGGCACTCCACACTGGCAAACAATTAACTGAATAATTATATAAAATTGAAGCCTCTGTGTTTTTCCTCAAATTCTGTGCAAACAGGACTCTCTGGGCAAAGACGCGTGGATCCTCTGCACAAAACAGCAGCCTGATCCTGGGAACCCAATACTGGCTCTCTAGCAAAACCCCTGTAAAGGAAGGAAGTGTGGAATAGAAACATAAGTTCATAAAAGTTCAACCGTATCACTGAATTAAACAGTTCATTGGTCTGATATGCCAACTTTCCTATATCAATAGGAAATATGTCAACAGGAGAAGAAAAACTACCAAGCATTATAAATGGCTTTTACACATGCCTTCTCTCTGTCCTCCATTCAAAATAGGGTTTCCCTTGAAATCTCGAACCCATCCATTACAGTCTGCTTTATGCACCAAATACTGCTTCTTTTCCTGGCTGTACCGTAGTACCCCAACTAACTGCCAAGAATACTCCAAAGCCAGGCTCTGTGGATCCACTGCACCTCAAACACACGAAGAACAGACCTTTAATTTTTCCCACATGTGCTCGTATGGCTCCCAATGGATAGGCTGTAATATGAATTTATTTTCAGAAGGAGCTACAAGACAAATGATGGGATCCATTCGACTACAATAAGTCAGGTATTTGCAGAGGGTTTTGACAGTACCGTACCAGGTGGGATGCTGTTTTTTGTCGGCAACAAGGCTTTGGCAGGAACGGGTTTGCGGTCAATGGAGCCTGGCTCATAACCTAAAGCCAGCCATTCCTCTGGAGTACGGCAGTCAAACTCTTCATTGTCGAATATCTGGAAATTTAATGAATATAAAAAGAGAAGCTTATATGCATAATCATGCGACCAATGATGCAGAAAGGGTGTCGGATTTTAAACTAAAGCCAAAATAATAACCTGAGCAAAACAGGGACAATAAGATTAATGTAAAGAATACTTAAAATCAATATACAAGAAACATGCATGACCTCCAAAGAAAGGGAGTTTGATACAGGTTGGTTTTTTATCTCCGTTCCTGTCTGGTTTCTGGGTATGAGCTGACTAGAGTTGATGCCTCGTTCAGCCAAAAGTTTACTGATATCTAATTTCTGATATTCCCTCCTGCGTCTGAGAATTAAAACAGAGAACAACATTTATGCATATTACATTTCAAATCCTTATAAATAAATAAATAAATAAATAAATATTTACATATGCATTCAGGTAATACAATATCATACATAAAACATGCAACAATAAAACGGAGACCAGTTTTTTTCAAACAGATGAGGATATTTATACTGTTCAGTATCAAACATCACTAAATTTGCTTGCAGGTAAAAAAAAAAAAACGAGCTCAAAATTGCACAGAGATATGGTAGATAAAAATAAATATATACACAGTATTGTTTAAAAGTTTGGGAGATTTTTAATGTTTTAGTAAAATGCTCTAATGTTCATCAAGGCTGCATTTATTTAACTAAGTACAGTTAAATAAACACAGTAAATTTTAGAATTTATTTTCGATAAAATTATTTGTATTTATTTTGTTTACATTTTTTCTTGTAGTGTTTTTGTTATTTGCATAGAATAACGTCATTCCAATTCTCTGTAATGTCTGTACATGTGGCAGAATTGATCATAGATCTGACTTTGACAGTAAAACAGTAATATAGTAAACAGTAATATATTTTCAATTTTTAAATATTTTTCTAAGCAATTTATTCCTGTGATGCCAAAACTGAATTTTCGGCAGCCAATTATCCAGTCTTCAGTTTCACATGAGCCTTCAGAAAACATTTATTTTAATATACTGATTTGGTGCTCAATTTATAATAATATCATTGCTGAAAACCGCCATGCTCTTTAATAATTTGTGTATTCTATGTTGGAAATAAATAAAACATCCTTTATTTGAAACTGAAATTATTGGTGACATATATATCATATAAATATATCTTTAGAATTACTTTTGGTCAATTTAATACAATAAAAAGTATTAAAGTCTTTTTAAAATAATATTAATAATAATAATAATAATAATAATAAGTGTATTATATACAATATAAATCTAAAAAACAATAATTTACTGGAAAACACGCATTCTGGCCATGTTTTCCCTTTCTGCAAATGTAACCTTGGGTCTAATTTATTCTTTATTTTTTAAGGATGTCATGCTGTCATCTAATTTAATTAGTTTCTACCAAAACAGACTTCCAGCCCGTTTTTGGTTTGTGACCCACCAGTTAAGGACCATTGGTTTAAAATATCTGTCTGAACTGCTCACCTCTCGATCTCGATCTTGCGGGGGACGTGTCCTGGGGGGCAAATATAAGGTAGCTGAACTTTAGGGGTGTAACTTCCAGAGTAAAAATCTGTCTCTTGGTGGAGTTTTGTGCTTGGTCCATTCCAGTCCTTCTCCATAACATTGCGCAGGTCAAGAGGTGTTTTCAACATAGTTGCTACAGCCAAAATCAAAAGGAAATGTGATTAGTTTGAGCATTTGTGTTTTGACTTAAGTGTTGGTTGATTTCTTACTTTTGCAGGAGTTGGACATGTGTCCCCCCTGGCACAGTAAACTTTGCTGGGACACTGGACCTTGTGTGTAAGGCTAAAAACAGCAACATTAGTATTGGTGATCATAGTTTAAGATGTGTGCAATTATACAGTATGTGTGTGATTGTGTGAAAGAGTAGGGCCCCATGATTTCTGTGATGTGGAAAACACAAACAGAATAGTGGAATTTAATGCAAACTGTATACATTTACTGCTTTATGCTTTATTACTTCACTTCATGCTCAACTGTTTATTTGACAGCACATTTTAAAAATGAATGAACAAACGAATGAATGTAATTTTTTTTGTAAAGTGTTTATAATTTTTTTTGATTTGTGATGATTAAAAAAAAAGATTTTGGAAAATTATAAAATTTTCTAGGATTATATTTATTAATATATATTAATATTTAAATGATAACAAATTATTAAATTGTTACAGTTTTATGTGAACTATGTTAGTCATTTGATTAAAGATCTTGGAGAAAAATAATAAAAATATAAATAAAATGAAATTTAGAATAAATAAATAAAGTTCATATAGGACCTTGTTAATATTACAACACTAACATGTGTTTCAGGTTTTATGGATTCCTTTGATTAAAAAAAGTTTTTCCTGAAAAATTTGTATTACATCATAAAACACAATGCAAACATTGTCTTGGTTATATGAATCTATTATTAAATATTATAATATATCTAATATTACATATTTTAATAGATGTTTTATAAATTATGTTCAAAAAATGTACAACACAAAGAAATTGGGAAAAATCATAAAATTTATTTTTAGGAAAAAGTGGATTTCATAAAGGCATTCTTTTCGGCTCAGTCCCTTTATTAATCTGGGGTCGCCACAGCGGAATGAACCACCAACTTTCCAGCATATGTTTTAGGCAGGAGATGCCCTTCCAGCTGCAACCCATAACTGGGAAACATCCATACACACCCATTCACACACATACACTACGGACAATTTTAGCTTACTCAATTCACCTATAGCGCATGTCTTTTGACTTGTGGGGGAAACCGGAGCACCCGGAGGAAACCCACGCGAACACGGGCAGAACATGCAAACTCCACACAGAAATGCCAACGGACCCAGCCGAGGCTCAAACCAGCGACCTTCTTGCTGTGAGGCAATCGTGCTACCCACTGCGTCACCGTGAGGCCCATAAAGTCATTTTTAAAAATTAAAATATTAATGATACATATGTATTAAATAAATAAATGCAAAAAAAAAAGATAAATGGAACTGTCAGAAAATATATAAATAATCTAAAAAGTAACAAAACTAAATAAATTGCAGTTTAGGCTGCACGGTGGCCTCACAGCAAGAAGGTCGCTGGTTCGAGCCTCGACTGGGTCAGTGGCATTTCTGTGTGGAGTTTGCATGTTTTCCCCGTGTTTGCGTGGGTTTCCTCCGGGTGCTCTGGTTTCCCCCACAAGTCCAAAGACATATAAGTAAGTTGGCGGTTCATTCCGCTGTGGCGAACCTAGGTTAATAAAGGGACTAAGCCGAAAAGAAAATGAATGAATGAAAATGCTATTTAGATAAAGGCTATACTGATTTCATGGAGATATGTTTTGTTATAATTTAAATACATAATTAAATCGTTAATGAATTCAAATTAAGATATATTCTTTTTGATCATTGCATTGAATGAAATTATATAAACGTAACTAAAAAAAAACCCTGAATTCTAGGGAAAATTTAATTTGTAGGAAAAATAAACAGATTTCATAGTGCTCTACTAAGGAAATAAATGATATTTATTAAGGAGAGAAAAAGCTGTTTACCTGTTGTGTTTTGTCTGATTTAGTTATGAGCTCAGAGTAGATGCCCCTTAAAGGCAGAAGTTTGCCCCTGTGAGTCTCTCTGGGCTTGTTTGGGGGTTGAGGGTGAAACATGCCAGTTCCGTAAAGAGGTATTTTACTTTTCGTCTGTTTATTGTCCATAATCCCTAATCCACAAACCGTCATATAAGATACAAAGTTACACAAAAGCATACATAACCAAACACTGTCACAACGTAGGCTATCTATCACTGTATTTCAATGAAATATGACAATAACAAGGAGTATGTTACATTGCGGTCGAGATAATACACAATTCTGCCAAAAATCCGTTAAATCTAACGTTAGCTCACTTCAAATCACAGCAGCTGACAGGCATCCCGTAAATTATGAGGTATAAAGTTATTGGAAGATATAAAAATTACAAACCTTCGGTAAATTAACACGGTTAATGAGTATGTCGTGTTTTTTTTCGTCTTCCTCGGTGGTTAATATATTTTACTGTCATTAAGTGACGCGGTGACGGTTGCTAAGGGCGACGCCGTTCACGTGGGACTTGTTGTAGATTCCTGTGCACGAGGTTGGAGACTGGCGACGCGCTTTACACAGGCAGTTACTGTGGAGAGCAAAACAAACAACTGTGCTGTGCGCAATCTTTTATAGTCAAGCCAGAACTAAACAGAAATAATATGTGTGTCTGAGATTTTGTTACATGTATTTTTTGACTCCACGTTTTCCACGAAGGTTTAAAAAATTAAGGCCTGTTCAAAAAAAAGTATAATTTAATAAATGTAGGCCCGCTTATTATATATTTCATAATATTCGATTCTCTTAGTTATATGTTAAATGGAAAGTATATTTTTTGCAACTTAATCAATGCTGAAACCGTCATAAACAAAAGTCATTTTAGAATAAAAGTCTCATTGTTAGGACTAGTTGGGGGCCTACAAAAAGTTGTCATTTTATGAAATAAAAAATAATAGTTTTAAGATACGAAACAGATACATCAAACTGCATTACGAAATAAAAGTTGAGAAAGTAAAAATATATACTCCCCGGCCACTATATTAGGTACACCTTAGTACAAATAGTACCAGCTTGGACCCCCTTTTTGATTTCAGAACTGCCTTAATCCTTCATGGCATAGATTCAACAAGGTACTGGAAATATTCCTCAGAGATTTTGGTCCATATTGACATGATAGCATCACGCAGTTGCTGCAGATTTGTTGGGTGCACATCCATGATCCGAATCTCCCGTTCCACCACATCCCAAAGGTGCTCTATTGCATTGAGATCTGGATTCTTTGGAGGCCATTTGAGTACAGTGAACTCGTTGTCATGTTCAAGAAACCAGTCTGAGATGATTCGCGCTTTGTGACATGGTGCGTTATCCTGCTGGAAGTAGCCATCAGAAGTGGGTACACTGTGGTCAATAAAGGATGGACATGGTCAGCAATAATACTCAGGTAGGCTGTGGCGAAATGTGGGTGGTCTGAAATACTCAGACCAGTCCATCTAGCACCAACAACCATGCCACGTTCAAAGTCAATTAAATCACCTTTCTTCCCCATTCTGATACATGGTTTGAACTGCAGCAGATTGTCTTGACCATGTCTACATGCCTAAATGCATTGAGTTGCTATCATGTGATTGGCTGATTAGAAATTTCCATTAACGAGCAGTTGGACAGGTGTACCTAAAAATGGCCGGTTAGTGTATAAGATAAAGAGTCAGATACAGATAGTTATAAAATAATAATAATCATGAATGTCATGTGGGGGAAATAGAATTCAATGCAAAATTGATTAAATGTTTATGATTATAAACTTGTGTGCCACCCACTGAAATGTAAAATACATGATCAATTATTAGTGGCATACAACAAAGCTTGGTTTAAAGAAAAGGGTAAAAGTAATGTAAAAAAGCATTAATAATGACTGTAGAAAGCGAAAGCCAAATCGCAGACATGTAAGACACGGTGGCTCAGTGGTTAGCATTGTCGCCTCACAGCAAGAAGGTCGTTGGTTCGAGTCACGGCTGGGTCAGTTGGCATTTCTGTGTGGAGTTTGCATGCTCTCCCCATGTTTGCGTGGGTTTCCTCCGGGTGCTCCGGTTTTCCCTACAGTCTAAAGACATGCGGTATAGGTCAATTGAATAAACTAAATTGACCATAGTTTATGTGTATGAATGAGTGTATATGGATGTTTCCCAGTACTAGGTTGCAGCTGGAAGGGCATCCGCTGTGTAAAACATATGCTGGATAAGTTGGTGGTTCATTCTGCTGTGGCGACCCCAGATGAATTAAAGGACTAAGCCGAGAAAAAAATGAATGAATGAATGAATGACAATTTCATAAATGCCACATGTATTTTTTTCAACCATTGAAATTACACATACAGTACATGTTTGAATATATATTAATACATTATGTTCATATATGGCCATATGAACACAGTATATGGGTAATAATATAGCTATTATTTCTATTTAGTTAAAACTAGGTGTGAACTGACATGAGCACAAAAAGACTGTGTTGTTTTCTGGCTCTACTTTTAAAATCCACTTTTCTTGGCGTAGTTTCTGATATTATGACATTTGAAAATCCCAATTGTGCATCATTTTATCAGAAATGCTTTTCATCTGCAGCTTAACAATGATCTCAATCACAAGGGGGACCAATCTATCCTGATTCTGGATCGCAGAATGAGAACTTCTCTGTTTTGAAGACCCTGGTGCACCAGAGATCTCATCTGAAATCTCATCTGTTTAGTTCAAACAGCCCTGTAATGTTGTAGGCCAAAGCTATTAGTCATTAATTGTTGGCAGCTGTTCGGATCCATTGACAAGATGTATCTGCTGCATCTGCCCTGTAGAGAAAGTCCCAAGTGTAACAGGCTAGAATAAAACAACACCAGTTTTTAAGTGAGTGAGTGAGTGAGTTTAGTGTCTTTTCATCATCAGTCGGCCATATTGGAGAGCAGAATGTAAACAATAGCACTGAAAGTCGCATATTTTGCTCATTATTACTGCTGAAAAGGATCAATTATTGTCATGTTTTGAGCTGTACTAATCGGTCAGACCAGAATTTTTGGAGTTTTATAGACTGCTAAAACAAATGTAGAAAACTAAGAAGAATATGGTACAAAAAGTGTTTGTGGATTGAATTGAACCAGGCTTTTCAGAGCAAGAATCTTGACAACATTCACACTTTTAGCTTTTCTTGCTTAAATGCTTTGCTTACTTAGAGTTTTAGGTTTGTTTCTAGTAAAAATGTCTAAAAATGTGTAAAAAAGGAAGCATTTTATAAACAAAAAAAACAATATTGTCTTGTTTTCAGCAATAATACTGTACTGCATATCAAAATTAAGTGAATTTTTCCTGAAAAGCAAAATCTGTCAATAATAATCTTATTTTAAAGCAAAAACGAGATTATTTTACTTACCCCATTGGCAGATTATTTAGTATCTTTTAGCACCTATTAAATTTAGATTTTCAAAAACAATATTCTGCATTACTTTTGCATTACTGGCATTTAGCAGCTTCCATGTGATTTTACCATGGCACAAATAGGCAAAACAACATATTCAGTAGTACATTAACCCGCAATGCATTTTTTATTTATTTTTTTACATTTAAGTATCTCCACTTTCCATAATGGCAGCGCATAAGGGTAACTGAGCAAATCCTATCATAAACACATTCCCTCTATAGTGTAGTTTTACTATAAGGCATCTGATAGAAATAAGTTACAACTGGTTGTAATACTTTACCAATACTTTATCTGAAAACCCAATGCAAATCATAAAGAAAAATGTTATTTTATGTTATATATGTTATTTTAATATATTTTTAATTGTTATCTTTTTGCAAAAGAGAAATTTTTTTGCTAAAGATTAAATGTAAATGTTAAGTAATATATAAAACAGTACATTTTTAAATATTATAATTAATTGTAGATAATAGTTAAACAAGGCAGCACGTTGGCGCAGTGGGTAGCACAATCGCCTCACAGGAAGAAGGTCGCTGGTTCGAGCCCCGGCTGGGTCAGTTGGCGTTTCTGTGTGGAGTTTGCATGTTCTCCCCGTGTTTGCGTGGGCTTTCTCCGGGTGCTCCGGTTTCCCCCCACAATTCCAAAGACATGCGGTATAGGTGAATTGGGTAAGCTAAATTGTCTGAAGTGTATGAGTGTGAATGGGTGTGTATGGATGTTTCCCAGTGATGGGTTGCAGCTGGAAGGGCATCTGCTGCGTAGAACATGTGCTGAATAAGTTGGCGGTTCATTCCACTGTGGCGACCCCAGATTAATAAAGGGACTAAGCCGAAAATAAAATAAATGAATGAATAATAGTTAAACAGGGCGGCATGGTGGCGCAGTGGGTATTGTTGTCGTCTCACAGCAAGAAGGTCGCTGGTGCGAGCCCCGGCTGGGTCAGTTGGCATTTCTGTGTGGAGTTTGCATGTTCTCCCCGTGTTGGCGTGGGTTTCCTCCGGGTGCTCCTGTTTCCCCCACAAGTCCAAAGACATGCTCTATAGGTGAATTGGGTAAGCTAAATTGTCCGTAGTGTATGAGTGTGAATGGGTGTGTATGGATGTTTCCCAGAGATGGGTTGCAGCTGGAAGGGCATCCGCTGCGTAAAACATATGCTGAATAAGTTGGCGGTTCATTCCGCTGTGGCGACCCCAGATTAATAAAGGGACTAAGCCGAAATGAAAATGAATGAATGAATGAAATTGTCCGTAGTGTATGTGTGTGTAAATGAGTGTGCATGGATGTTTTCCAGGGATGGGTTGCGGCTGGAAGGGCATCCGCTGCGTAAAACATATGCTGATTAAGTTGGTGGTTCATTCCGCTGTGGCGACCCCAGATTAATAAAGGGACTAAGCCGAAAAGAAAATGAATGAATGAATAATACCTTTGAGCTTAAAATGTTTTTTAAAAAAATGAAGACAAATAAGACTTTTAAAAAATTATGAAATACTGTGAAAAATTCCTTGCTCTGTTAAACATAATTTGGGAAATACCTGAAAAAGAAAAAAACTGTACATACTTTTTAAAAAACATATATTTACCTATACATATGTAGTTTTTACCCATATAAAAAGATAAGCAGAGTACCTTGTTTTCCTCTACTGCAAATCCGGGAAATGTCACACCAACTGCTTCAGTTCATGCATTTAATAAACTGAGCCAGCATTGGAAGCATGTGGCAAAGTATCACCCCTACATTCTTAATTGGCAAGTCTTTCCTCTGCTGCCTTTAACTTTTTAACCTGTTGACTTAATGATCTGATGAATCTTCCTAATGATCTGTCAGTCTGTCATGTTCTTTTCAGTTCTTTACAATGACGGCAGTGAGATCACATGCAGAGTCAACAGGGCATCTCTGGCTCCGCATTTTGAGTTTCGCACATGCACTTGAGCTTTGACCTCATCAAACCTGTCTGTGGCTCTGCAAGACACCTTGCCCTAGACAGCTATGAGTCAGAGAGGTCCAGA
Organism: Danio choprae; assembly: GCA_903798125.1. Taxonomy (NCBI): domain Eukaryota; kingdom Metazoa; phylum Chordata; class Actinopteri; order Cypriniformes; family Danionidae; genus Danio; species Danio choprae. The sequence continues at coordinate 7,719,423 of CAIGQW010054176.1, forward strand.
CCAGTTAAGTGTTCATGTTGTAAAATAACATTCTTGGAAGTTTTATGAGTGAAAAAATATTTCAAATCATTTTGCTGATTCAAGACTTAAAAGCTCTAGTTATTATGTCATATTGTATGAGTTATTTTAACACTTAATGTGATTTACAATTTACTTAATAAAGAATATACTGAGTAAACAAAGTGGATTATTTTTGTGCATTTTTCTCAGAAATACCTTTGTTTGTTTTTTGTAGCAATATCTGGCAACACTGAGGGGTTTGAGATCTGGCAATTACATTTATAAGGGGTTTAAATACAGTTGTGTGGCAACAATGTGTGAATATAACCAGCTTCTAATGGTAAAAATGTATTAATTTTATTTTTTATTATCACACTTCCTAAAAACAGTTTGCAGAAACACTTTGATTGACATTCTTCCATTGTACGTGTCATCGAGGGGAAAGCCCCGCCCATTAATGACGATCTCTCCATCATTATCATAGGGCGTTAGTCTTGTTTTTGAATCTGGCACTATGCTACCACTTTATACATTTGTAGCTCCGCCCTCTTTTGAATTTCCGTCCATCTTATTTGAATTTAAAGAGACAGTCACCAAAATGGCACAATTAGTATCAAAGTCTAAAAGGGGCAATTAAAACACATTATTTGTTTGGTATTTTGGTATTCTTATTTTACAACTTGTAAAAAGGGGCACAATAGGCCACCTTTAAAAAAATAGTCCCCAAAAAAGTTTATGTCCTACTTCTATTCATTCCACACATAATTGAATTTGTTTGCTTCTTTCCATTAACCATTAGCCATTAGCCATTAACTTCCATAGTATATTTTTTCTACTAGTCTTCAGTTCACAGACATACTTCAAGCTATCTTCCTATCGTGAATAAAAGTTAAATAAATGTTAATTTATGAATCACTTTAAACTGACAGGCAGCAATCAAAATAGTTTATTACTATAGAACAGTTTATTGCTGAGAAGAAGAAAAATATGCAGTAAAACAAACACATTGATCATTATGATATTATCTGTACAAACATATGTCAAAGGTTGTCAAAACAATAGCATAATAACCCTTAACAGATCTCTAAAACAGCAAATGTGTAAATTTCATTATTTCCAATATTCACTATTCTATCCAGACGTTTATCAGTTCGATAACCATCTACAAAGCTAACATTCACAAATAGAGTGCATAGTTTTTATTCATCATTCATATATTAAATAGTATTCAAAAATTAAAGCAGCGTATTTAGTTATTTAGTTAACACTTTATTTGTCCCCTAGGTGCAATTCAATTCATGGTGCATACGAATAGCCTACAGTACAATTTACAAATACATACAAATTCATAAATATATTTGCGCACATATACAGTACATATACACACATATAAACTTCTGCATACATGCATGCATACATACATACAATGTGTACAGTAACAAAACTTAAAATATGAAAGTATTAAGCAAACTGCTCTATGAAACCAAATTTTATTTAATATATACAGTCAAGCCTGAAATTATTCATATTCAATTATTCATACATTTTTGTTCAAATGTAAATAAAGGCTGAGAAATAGATTTTTTTCCACAATGATGCCTCTTGAAGATCATCTTATTACCTTTTGTGAGAAGCCTGTGTCATTTCCGGTCAAAAAAGTCAGAATTTGCTAGGGGTATGAATAATTTTAAGCTTGACTATACTGTATATTATAGGCCTACTGCATATATGTAATGAGTTGCAGTTTTAGCTATTATTGTTAAAGGAACAGCTCACTCCAAATTTAAAATTGTGTCGTCATTTATTCACCCTTTATTTCTTTCAATCCTGTTTGAGTTTCTTTATTCTGTTGAACAGAAAAGAAGATATTTTGAAGAAAGCCACCTGTAACCATTGATTTTCATACAATTAGTTTTTCCTATATGGTAGTCAATGCAAAATATCTTCTTTTTTGTTCAGTATAAGAAAGAAACTCATAAAGGTTTGGATTGGAACCACTTGAGGGAGAGTAAATAGTGAGTAAATCTTCATTTCTGAGTGTACTATCCCTTTAATTACCCACAATTCTCATAGATTTTCAGACCCTGTATATGTCCATGTTTTTGGGACTGAGACATGAGTTGAAACACATAAATGAACTGAGGCATGTTCAGGATGATCTGTAAGGCCAGCGGGGGCGAAGGTGTGTATGTACTGCTTGTAATCTCCGCTGGGAAACGGGGCAGGATTCTGGGACCTTTCGACCGAGATGTGTGAGGATCCCTGTGGGTCATTCAGGACCATGAGAGCACAATTACATGGGATGAGATGAAAAGAGAACGGATGGGTTGAGATCACTCTGGGACGCCCATTCCAATGTATTAGGTCATAATTAATGGCATTAACTATAGCAGTACAAAACCATAAATGTCTGAGTTTCAACATAATTGCTACGAATCTCATGAGGATCTGCCACTGACTCAGATCAGTGCGGTCATGCTTTGTTTATACTTGCACAATATGTCAATTAAAGGGATATTTCACCCAAAAATGAAAATGTACTTTTAGTTTAGATTTGTTTTACTTGTTTGAAACCTGTTTGTGATTCTTTTTTTGTTGAAAAAGCTGATATGTTGAAAAATTGAGGAAACTGATATCCATTGACTTCCATAGTAGAAAAGAAAATACAACAGAAGCATGAAAATATAATAGCTACCAGCTTCAAACATTCTTAAAGGGATAGTTCACCCAAAAATGAAAATGTTCTGACTGTTTACACTTCCTTCACTTGTTCGAAACCTGTTTGTGATCCTTTTTTGAGTTCACACTGAACTGAACTGAACTAAACTGAACTTCAACTCTGAAATCTGGACTTTACTTGAACTATGTTAACAGCTTTGACACAATCTACATTGTAAAAAGCGCTATATAAATAAACTTGAATTGAATTGAATTGAAAAGAAGATATTTTGAAAACTGATATCCACTGACGTCCATAGGAAAAAAAAAATACAATCGAAGTACAAAAATACAATGACTACCATTTTCAAACATTCTTAAAGGGATAGTTCACCCAAAAATGAAAATTTTGTTATTATTTGCTCTGTTGTCTACTATTTGTCTCAAGTGGTTGCAAACCTTTATGAGTTTCTTTATTCTGTTCAACACTAAAGATATTTTGAAGAAAGCTGAAAACCTGTAGCCATTGACATCCATGGGAAAATACTACGGAGTCAATGGTTACCTGTTTCCAGCTTTTATCAAAATATCCTCTTTTGTATTTAACAGAAGAAAGAAACTCAAACAAGTTTGGAACAATTAAAGGGTGAGTAAATGATGACAGAATTTACATTTTTGGGGTGAACTATTCCTCTTGTGTTCAACAGAAAAACAAAACTCAAACTCAAAAGATAAGGGAGTGAAAATGATGACAGAATTTTCTCTTATTTTGTGGTGAACTGTCCCTTTAAGGGAGGAAGTTGAGAGGACTGCTTGACTGTCTATAACAGGTTTATATTTTAGTCATATTTATGGCTTAGTATCTCATGATTTCAAATATATATTCAAGCTATGTGTGTGTCTATATGCTGTCGAAATTGACCCTTTTTTCCCTCAATTATGTCTGTTCATGATTTTTTACTTTTGTTAAAAATTTGCTGTAAATTTGACATAAGACTATCTCATAATTAGACTTTTTATTCATTCATTTTCTTTTCGGCTTAGTCCCTTTATTAATCTGGGGTCGCCACATCAGAATGAACTGCCAACTTATCCAGCATATGTTTTAAGCAGCGCATGCCCTTTCAGCCGCAACCCATCACTGGGAAACATCCATACACACTCATTCACACACATACACTACAAACAATTTAGCTTACCCAATTCACCTATACTGCATGTCTTTAAACTGTGGGGGAAACCGGAGTACCTGGAAGAAACCCACGCGAACACGGGGAGAACATGCAAACTCCACACAGAAACTGATCCAGCCGAGGCTTGAACCAGCGACCATCTTGCTGTGAGGTGATTTTGTTATCCACTGCGCCACCGCGTCACCTCACACTTTTTATCTAACTATTAATACATATAAAAAACGCTGGGTTCCACACAATTCCTTCATGCTGTCCAAACACAAATCGATTAAGTTGACTTAATTTCTCGACAAATTTAAGTGGATTGTACATAAAACAATTAATTTGCCCACCCTCCAAAAAAAAAAACCTCAGGAATTGTGTTGTTTCAGCTCATTTTAAATAAGTTGTTTAAGCAAGCAGCAAAAATCTTTTTTTTTAATGTAGTATGTTATTATTTTTTGACTTTTAATCATTAAAATGTCAGAATTTATGTCAGAATTTACATAACATTTATTCATTATTCACAATTTTTACTTAATATTTATCAAAGCATGCATTTTTCTTATGTAATAAAAATGGGCAAAGTTTTGCTACAAAATTTACAAAGGAAAAACCTAATCACAAAAGGCTGCAATATGAAATTGATCAAGAAACAGAACTAACAATGCATCTGCAATGCCAAAAGTCGTGTGTTTAATTTCCAGTAAATCCATGACTTAATTTCTGAAATGCAGTGTAAGTTGTTTTGGACAAAAACAACTATTGAATACATATTTTAGAATGGGAGTCTTAATGTTGGTTGTCTTGAGGTTGATCCTTTGAGGTTGGTTGCATTTTTGATCGCACTGTTCACCGAATCATAATTGATCTGAGCAACTTATGCACACAAAACATCCTCCTCTTCCAGTCATTCTCCCCTTTTACACCCCTCATCTGCCCTTCTTGCCTTTATTCCACAGGCGGTTGTGGGTGTCACGCCTGCTTGAGTGTGACTCCTATTTTGCAGTAATGAAAGCAACATGTGCTTCTAACTTTAGCTGCTCATGATACCCAGATGTTGGTTTTGGAGAGCAGCAGAGGTGGGCCCCCAGCTTCCCAATGTCACACTGCTAAAGAGTCATAGAAGAATATGAAGCCTCTATGTGTCTGATCTGGTGTTTTAGACCACTGGAGTCTGTTTTATCTCAGTTAGCAAACACATCAAAGATTTTAAAAGGCGATTGGACTAAACTTTATAGAATAAATATTGTTCCACAGAATATTCACAGCAAAAAAATGCGTTACTTAGAGTTTTTGTCTTGTTTCTAGTCCAATTATCTAAAAAACCTTAAATAAAGAAGCATTTTATAGACGAGCCAAACATATAGTCTTGTTTTAAGAAATAATATGACAAAAATTAACTTAATCTGCCAATTGGGTAAGCAAAATAATCTTGTTTTTCATTTTGACAAAATTATTTTGCTTACCACATTGATAGATTAATTAGCTTGTTTTAAGGAGAAACTCACTTAATTTTAGCATATTATTTCTTAAAATAAAGCAACCTTGGCAACCATGCAGAACACTGTGGAAATTGTATAGCTTCACCTCGGCAACTGCTCAGAACACCCTCAATGCATAGTAATGCCATTATTATTTACTTGATGAAATTATTAACCATGTTAGCTACACTTTGAAAACTACTCAGATTAACTTGAAGAAAATGCAGAGCAACACCTTGAGAACTACTCAGAATACCACAGAAACTGCATACCAACACCTTGGCAACCACTAAGAAACAACACTCTAGAAACTCAATATTAGCAGCACCTTGTCAACCACTCAGAACATCTTTGAAACAGCATAGCAATACCTTGGCAACCATGCAGAACACTGTGGAAATTGTATAGCAACACCTCGGCAACTGCTCAGAACACCCCAAGTTCATAGTAACATCATTATTATTATCATTTGGAAACTTGTCTTGGTGAAATCACACTAACCATGTTAGCAACACATTGAAAACTACACAGATTAACCTGAAGAAAATGCAGACCAACACCTTGAAAAACACTCAGAGTACCACTGAAACTGCATAGCAACACTTTATCAGCTGCTAAAAACACCACAGAAACTGCATAGCAACACCTTGGTAACCACTAAGAAGGAACACCCTTGAGACTGCATATTAGCAACACCTTGGAAACCACTCAGAACATCTTTGAAATGCATAACAACACCTTGGCAACTACACAGTACAGTTGAAATTGTATAGCAACACCTCGGCAACTGCTCAGAGCGCCCTAAAAATACATGGATGGAAACACAGCTTATGTGCAGCAGCTGATATAATGAAAAGCACACATGCGTCTATCATAACAACACACAATCTGGCTTCAGCTGCTATATGTTTCATTTTGCCATTAGTTAATTGGTTGAACGTGGCGACTTATACAGTTTCGAGCAGCGTGACCATCCTCTGTTGTGTTTAATGGCTGAAATGTATCCACCATCGGGTCAGGGAGTGTCACTTTGTAGTGCTCCAGGTCTGCGTGTTTTATGAGAGAATAAAAAAAGAGCTGAGGCCTGAAATGACGACGCTCTTTGCCAGACCAGACAGGCTCAGTGGATTTAATGGTGACCTGGCTGACCTTTAAATGGCCAGCAGGGGTCAGCTAAGATCACGGGTGGAGACCTGGCTCCTCGGAGTCATAAAAAACAAAGGCTTTAATTGCTGGAGATTAGATTAGACTAGTGTTTGGTTCTTGATGGACACCTGGTCACAATCTAGGGTTCACAGTTACTTTTAGTGACTCTTAACCATAAACATTATTATGGAAGTCCATTCCTGGCAGGTAAGGAAAAATCATGCCTTAAAAATAGAAATTATGACTTAGCAAAGTCGAAACAATGAGATAAAAAGTCTAAATTATGTAGAAATGTAGAAATTATTCATTCATTTATCCTTATTTATCAGGGGTTGCCACAGCAGAATGAACCGCCAACTATTCCGGCATATGTTTTACGCCGCTAATGCCGTTTCCAGCTGCAACCCCTCACATTCACACACACACTCATACACTACAGCCAAATTTGTTTACCAGATTCACCTATACCGCATGTCTTTGGACTGTGGGGGAAACCAGAGCACCCGGAGGAAACCCACGCGAACACAAGGAGAACATGCAAACTCCTTACTTAAGTCAAAATTATGAGATAAAAAAGTTATAATTATAAATTAAATGTTTTTAACTTCAAAAGTTGAAATTGTGATTCAATAAATTGAAATTATGACTTAGCATAATAGAAATTATGAGATGAAAAGTGAAAATTATGACTTAAATAGTAGAAACTATTACTTAAATCAAAATTATAAAAATAAAAAGTTGGAATTATGACTTAAAATTCTGACTTACAAAGCTGAAATTTAAAAAGTCTAAATTATGACTTAAATAGTTGTAATTGTGATTGTAAAATTTTTAAGATAAAAAGTGAAAATTTTACTTAAATAGTAAAAACTATTACTTAAATTGAAGTGATGAGATAAAAAGTTGAAATTATTCATAAATTGACTTACAAAGCCGAAATTTGAAAAGGTGAAATTATGAGTTAAAAAGTTGCAATTATGAGATAAAAGTAAAAATTATGACTTAAAATGTAGAAACTATTACTCGAATACAAATTTTGACATAAAAACGTCAAAATTATGACTTAAAAGTAAAAAACAAAACAAAAAAAGTGTATTGAAAAAGGGACAACAAAAAACCCTAAATATCAGAGATTTAAAGTTGGGAGTGTTCGGGAGTGTCTAGCCTAGGAAATCATTTATTCATTCATTCATTCATTTTCATTTCGGCTTAGTCCCTTTATTAATCTGGGGTCGCCACAGCGGAATGAACCGCCAACTTATCCAGCATATGTTTTACGCAGCGGATGCCCTTCCAGCTGCAACGGAAATCATTTATTTATACTTATAATATTTTTTAGAAATACAAATATTTTAAAGAAAACTGACTTATTAAAAACAATGCTAATTGGCATAAAAACTAAATTATGTCATTAAAATATAAAGAAATATTAAATACAAACCCGAAATTGTGACCTATAAAGTCTGAATTATGGCATAAAAGTTACGGGGTGACACAGTGGCTCAGTGGTTAGCACTGTCACCTTACAGCAAGAAGATCGCTGGTTGGAGTCCCGTGGGCCAGTTGACATTTCTGTGTGGAGTTTGCATGGCGTAGGTTTCCGGTTTCCCCCACAGTCCAAAGACATGTGCTAGAGGTGAATTGGGTAAACTAAAAATTGACCATAGTGAATGAATGTGTGTGAATGCAAGAGTGTATGGGTGTTTCCCAGTACTGGGTTGTGGCTGGAAGAGCATCATAACACATATACATACACATGCATAAAAAAAAAGGTGGAATAGTTGGCGGTTCATTCCACTGTGGCGACCCCTGATAAAAATAAGGGACTGAACTGAAGGAAAATGAATGAAGTTGTATAATAACATACATAATTATGCCAAAATGTCAAAAAAAGATATTAAAAAGTTTAAATTAAGAGGTCCAGACCTTTCATATATATTAATATCATGCAGACAGAGACAATCCAGAAAAGAAGCTTTTTCTGTACTGAGTTTACCCTCAATGATAAAGCTTGGAAATTGCTAAATCCCTCTGTAAGCGCTTGTCTTATTTACTCAGCAAACCCCTATGAAGGATGTGTGTGTGTGTGTGTGTGTGTGTGTGTGTGTGTGTGTGTGTGTGTGTGTGTGTGTGTGTGTGTGTGTGTGTGTGTGTGTGTGTGTGTGTGTGTGTGTGTGTGTGTGTGTGTGTGTTTATACAGACCTCCATATGTGTATAAAGCTTTACTCGACTGGAATAAGATGTGGTTTGAGCTGCGTCAGTACAGCAGGGCACCACCAATCAGACTCAAACCTCTTCAATCCAAACCACCCTCTTAAAATTCCTCTCATTCCTGCTTCTTAAGACCTAATAACGCTGAAATTAAATGGATTTGGAACACTGGCACACATGTGAGTGTTTATGTGCAACGAGGCTCGTCATACACAAACACACACACTGTTCATACCCACACAGTAAAAAAAAATGTTTAGATAGGTTTCAAATTAGATGCATAATATATCAAAAACAGATTTTTTAAATATTTTTTCTACATAATGTTTTTTTTTTTACATATTTTCTACAAGGGGCATCACGGTGGCGCAGTGGGTAGCACGATCGCCTCACAGCAAGAAGGTCGCTGGTTCGAGCCTCGGCTGGGTCAGTTGGCGTTTCTGTGTGGAGTTTGCATGTTCTCCCCGTGTTGGCGTGGGTTTCCTCCGGGTGCTCCGGTTTCCCCCACAAGTCCAAAGACATGCGCTATAGGTGAATTGGGTAAGCTAAATTGTCCGTAGTGTATGTGTGTGAATGAGTGTGTATGGATGTTTCCCAGCGATGGGTTGCAGCTGGAAGGGCATCCGCTGCGTAAAAACATATGCTGGATAAGTTGGCGGTTCATTCCGCTGTGGCGACCCCAGATTAATAAAGGGACTAAGCCGAAAATGAAAATGAATGAATGAATGATTTTTCTACGAGGCAGCACCATAGCTCAGTGGTTAGCACTGTCGCCGCACAGCAAGAAGGTCGCTGGTTCGAGTCCCGTTTGGGCCAGTTGGCATTTCTGTGTGGAGTTTGCATGTTCTCCCCGTGTTTGCGTGGGTTTCCTCCGGGTGCTCCGGTTTCCCCCCCAGTCCAAAGACATGCGATATAGGTGAATTGGATGAACTAAATTGGCTGTAGTGTATGAGTGTGTGTGTGTGTGTGAATGTGAGAGTGTATGGGTGTTTCCCAGTACTGTGTTGCGGCTTGAAGGGCATCTACTGCATAAAACATATGCTGGAATATTGGCGATTCATTCCTCTGTGGTGACCTCTGATGAATCATAGACTAAGCCGAAGAAAAATGAATGAATTAATATTTTCTACAAATACATTTGCTACATTTTAAAACTATATGTGTTTTGTAAGAAGAAATATTAATAAATCTGAAGATGTCTAATATTTGTAAGGCAAGCAACGAATTTAAAATGTTCAGAAATAAATGAATTAAATAATGAATACAAGCCAAATTAGTTAATCCAATTCACCTATAGCGCATGTCTTTGGACTGTGGGGGAAACCGGAGCACCCAGAGGAAACCCACGCCAACACGGGGAGAACATGCAAACTCCACACAGAAATGCCAACTGGCCTAGTGGAGGCTCGAACCAGCAACCTTCTTGCTGGAGGCGATCGTGTTAACCATTGCACCACCGCGCCGCCTCTTGTAAATACATTTAAATATATTTTGATATTTGAAGTTCGAAATTCAATATATTTTCAACAATATATTTCATTGAGCCTCCCAGTTCCAAAATACATCCTACTTAGCATACATTTAAAATACACTTTGTCTACAAAACACACACACACAGAGACACACACAAACCAAGTCAAGTTTATTTATAACATAGCTTATTAGAAACATAAAATACAAGTATTAGAAATAAAAACAAGAAAGAATAAAAAATATCAAAAGCAGATAAAAAAAACTGGTTTTAAAGGAATAAAAAAGAAATGAAAGACATATAAGTGCGATCTGTCGGACGTAGCACAGTGCTCATTCAGTAAAGGCACAGCTAAACAGATGTGTTTGAAGTCTTGATTTGAATGTGCCTAATGTTGGAGCACATCTGATCATTTCTGGAAGCTGATTCCAGCAGTAGAGGGCGTAGTAGCTGAAGGCGGATTCACCCTGCTTTGACTGAACTCTTAGAATTTCTGCTTGAATTTCTACTTCTACTTGATTTTACTTGATCCTAATGATCACACACACGTTATATATATTATTTTTTTCTGTATGGTATGCATAAACAGTGTCATGAGCTACTGCATGCAATGATCATCTGTGCACAATAGAAAAACATTTGCATTAACATGCAAGACATGCATGCAGTCACACACAATTGTTTTGGCAGCCGTTCTACATGTTGAACAGAGGCTGTCAGGACTGGACTGTCATAGCCGTTCATCTGGCCTCTATCAGCGGCCAGTTTGACAACTTAATCTCAGTCATTCATTCTCACAGATCAAAGCAGCACTGCAATTTAAACCTATTACCCGCGTATAAAGACCTTCGCATGTTGTGGCAGTTGCTCACACACACATACACAAACACACACACTCGTGTTTGCATACAGACATGCGAAGGTCACCACAATCCCACAGTGAGATGCTCATGTATTAATGCATATGCTTTTGTGACTTTACATATATTATAATAGGCTATGAGGGCTACAATATTTTTTAAAGTATCTATCTCATGATTTATTTTGCTAATCATTTAAAAATTCGGATAATTGAAAATTTATATAGTGATCCTTATATATGAATATGACTTTTATCTTATAATGTTAGTTTAATTTGTTATAGATTATTGCATTATTGTCAATTTTGTCAATAGTCAACATTATTATGACTATTGCATAATTTAAACTTTTAAAATGTCATTATTATGTTTTTTATGTCATAGTTACTGTTTTGTTTTAGCTGTCATAATATTATTAAGCTTTTAAAAACTTTTATTATGTAATAATTATTACATTTTAGGACATTTTTACTTTTTACGTCATAATTATGTCTTTTTATGTCAGAATTTAGTTTTTATGTCATAATTGTGTTTTTTTATTGTAATGTCAATTATTTTTGGGGACATTTTTGTTCCAAGTTTACTTTTTGTCAAACAATATTAACTGATCTGCTAGATTTTCATCAATAATGTGACTTTGCATGTCCAAATTTAATCTTTTTAAAATATATTTTTGAAAATAAATTGAATTATGAACTTCATATATCAAAATAAATTTCCAAATGTAATTCACGGTCAAGAAAATACATTTGCGATTACCAAAGTTTTTTTTTTTCTTATGAGAATGATGAAAACATTAAGAAATGCTGAAAATAAAATACAGCAAACCTGAAGTAAATAATCAAATAAAAACATTTGACACTTAGAAACTGCTATTAATTTTCACAAATACTTGATGGCAAATTTTCATAAAGATACTTGACATTGAAACTTGTAAACGATACTCTAGTCGGCGCAAAAGCCTAGTGGTTAGCCTGCCGACATATGGTGCTGTAGCACTTCAGGGCATCCCGAGTTCGAATCCCGGCTTCAGGGCATTTCCAGTCCCTAGCCCCCTCTCTCTCTCCAACTTCGCTTCCTGTCTGATTACTGTCCTATCTATACAAAGGCCAAAAATAAATCGTAAAATAAATAAATATATATATGTACTCTGAAGTTGTTAGTTTTATTTTATTTTTTTATATTTTATATTTTTATTCTTAGAACATGCCATTGTAAAGTTCAAAGGTCTTCAAAACCATCAGTGTGACGAAATGTCTCCTTCAGTCTCAATGAACACAAATGTGGGATTCACACAGATGTTCTGATGTGGCTAATATCAAACATCCCTCATTACAAAACGTGTGTTTTCCATTACAAGCCACCATTGCTGGATAAACAACCATCTAAAGTGCTTGAACTTGCTTTGATGCCAAAATCTCTTAACAATCTTGGATCTGATGGTCGGATGATTGAAATTGCTGTAATGAATATGGATTGTTTAGTAACATCCGTCATTTATGGCAGGTTTGCCATTACGTTAACATAGAATAATAAAATTCATCTTCGTCTTTTACATTGCTTAGCTTCACTTTTAGTTGTTGTAAGGAGAAAAAGGCATTATTATTCATTCATTCATTCATTCCTTCATTTTCCTTTAGCTTAGTCCCTTTATTCATCAAGGGACGTCCAAGCGGAATGAACCGCCAACTTATCATAAAACATGCGTAAAACATATGTTTTACACAGCGGATGTTTTACACTTCCAGCTGCAACTTAGTACTGGGAAACATCCATACATATTCATTCACACACACACACACACACACACATACATTACGGCCAATTTTGTTTACCCAACTCTGGGGGAAACCGGAGCACCCGGAGGAAACCCACGCCAACACAGGGAGAACATACAAACTCCACACAGAAATGCCAACTGACCCAGCCGGGACTCAAACCAGCGACCTTCTTGCTGTGAGGCGACAGTGCTAACCACTGAGCCACTGTGTTGCCCCTAGTCATTATTATGTTCATTAGTATGTAAAATGAAACCAATTAATCAAAACATATTTGTTTTTCTATCATCATGCTAATTCTTTGGATTGCTATCATACTGTTTTTACAGATTAATTAGGACTCAAATTGATTACAGACTGAAATTATTTGATATTAGAACACACTGGTCAAACAACCAAGCCTAAACTGAGCAGAACTTTCCTAATTAATTATTTATGAGCAATTGACTGACAACAGAAACTTGCAACAGATTATATAGTTCGCAAGTGCTTGTTACTAGCGACATCGGTGGCCATTAAGTGAACTGCAGTCAGCAACTTGTACATTCTTGCACTCGTGCACCTAATGATAATAATGTAAAGGAGACTGTACATCTGATCATAACTCTATAGATATGTTTACCCATGTTTTGCAATTGACCTATACTAAGTGACTATACTGTCAGTGTTTGATTATATTAAGCACATTTTAGATCATATAGTTTTGTCTATGTGAGACTATATTTAAAATTTTTCTTTCTTTGCAGAACAGATTGATATTATATTACAGTACAGCTCTTTTAACATTCTTCTGCTCATTAGAAGCATTTGTTGCATTCGACATAAAGGAGGAGAAACACTTTTTTATACAAACTTTCATAGAAAACCTATAAGAAGTTGAGGAAGGTCCTGTTTTTGGATTTTGTTATAAGCTGTTAATAATTGAAGCTTGTTTTTGGAACGTGTCAAAATATAAAAAAGACCATTCCAACATTTTATCTCAATTGCTTTTTTTCTCAGAATTATGTAATAAAAACATACAATTATGCTTTGTTCTTTCAGAATTGGGTGATTAAAACTAATTTATAAGATATTACAAGATTGCAAGTGTGTATTGAAGTCAGAATTGTGAAATGTAAACAGAATTGTTTAACAGACTCGCAGTTCTGGGGAAAATAAAATGCAAGCTTATATATTAACTAGGAATTATTAAATCACAATTGTAATATATAAACTCGCAATTGTAAGAAAATCTTTCCTTCAATCTGGACTTCATAACATACAATTATGAATTTATGTCTCGCAGTATGTCTCTACAACTGCAAACTTTTAACATTCCTCTTTTTTAAACACAAAGATGTATATATGTATTATGTGATTATATGATAATATATATGTATATTATGTGTTCTGATGGCTACATGGTGGCTCAGTGGGTAGCACTGTCGCCTCACAGAAAGAAGGTTGCTGGTTCGAGTCCCGGCTGGGTCAGTTCTGTGTGGAGTTTGCATGTTCTCCCCCGTGTTGGTGTGGGTTTCCTCCGGGTGCTCCAGTTTCCCCCACAGTCCAAAGACATGCGCTATAGGTGAATTGAATAAGCTAAATTGTCCGTAGTGTATGTGTGTGAATGCGAGAGTGTATGGATGTTTCCCAGTGTTTATGTTGCGGCTGGAAGGGCATCCGCTGTGTAAAACATATACTGGAAATGTTGGCAGTTCATTCCACTGTGGCGACCCCTGATGAATAAAGGGACTAAGCTGAAAAGAAAACAAATGACGGTATTCTGATTGCATATCAAATTACCATTCATTTGGATTACATACTTTTAGCATAATTGAACTAATAAACTTCGTGATTTATATTTTTGAAACATAAATGAAACAAATAAGAACAAGATTTCTGTAATAATGTCAATAAATGCAATGTGTTTTAAATTAATAAGAACATTTTAAACACATAGGATTTATTGACATTATTGCAGAAATCTTGTTTTTATTAGTTTATTTTTCATTTATGATAGTTTCATTTATGTTTAACTAACAAATACCAATCACAAAGTTTTTAGTTCATTTATGTTAAAAGTATGTAATCCAAATGAATAAAAATTGTATATGTGTAATGAAGTTCAAGTGAAGTCCGGGAAGAAGGAGGCGGAGAACCAACACACTTTAAAAATGTATTTATTAATAAAAGGGACAGAAGCTCCTCACGGAGACTGCCGTCTAAACCAAAACAAACAAAATATAACTGTCCAGGGCTGGACCTCTCTCAGCATCCTCTGCCATCGTTCCTTCTCTTATAGTCCAGAGCTCCTTCCGTGGGATTCGAGGCCGGTGTGCGCTACAGGTGTATTCACTTACGCCACGGCCTCATTCCATTCCCACTGCTCTCGGCCCCACCACGTCACCACAACATGCAATCAAAATACATAAAGCTTATTTGTTAGGCTAAATATAGTTTTGAGTGTAGGAAAGTCAATAGCTGTTTTTTCAACATTCTTCGTTATATCTTCATTTGAGTTTAACAAAAGAAAGAAACTCGAATAGTTTTGGAATAAGTGGAGAGTAAATGAGTGATGGCATTTATACCTTTAATGCTTTAAAAAAACACTCTCAGAAGTGTGAGACATGGAAAATTATAACTCAGGATTTAGAATAACACTACCAATTTAAAGTGTGAAAAACCCTTTTTTGGTCTCTGTGAAGTGGCCTGCTCCACGCATACACAATTCATGCAAGCTGGTCTAAATAAACACTGTGCATAGGGTTGCTTGCTGCCGAGAAATACTTTCGTCTTGATGGACAATGCAGCGACACAGCGTTTTGTACAAATATTTTAATGAGCTGCTGAAAAGCTTTATTGGACGCAGGCTGGTTGAAACCCAATTATTTTGCCTGGATTTTAAACGAACCGCACTTACCGTCAACTCAATTAACTTTTGCATCTGAAAAAAAGCCTGCAAGCATGTAGGCTACATTCCTTCAAACAAATAAACACATCGCGACTACTTACAATAACAAATCAGACTAAACATGCATCAGTTACAAAAGACAGTGATTCTTTCATAGCGTCGGTTCAGGAATGCCAACTATGTGTCGTCTGTTTTATTTCTAGGTGGAAACGGCTGTTTCTAATTCCAGCCGAAGACCATCTCTTCCTGTTTTTGGCATGCACTCAGCCAGTGGATATAAGGTGTGCTTCACTGATTCGCCTAAGGTCACTGAGTAGACCAGACATCCCGACACGCTCACAAAATGCAACCTAGACACTAAAGTTGCTGTTTTATCCCTAATTTGTAATGGACTCAAAAGAGACCATGGGAACGGCCAGAGGAGCCACACACAGTTAAACTTCTGAATTACGTAATCACACATACTGTATGAACTTCTGTGTATATGTGTACTTTTACGGCGACACGGTGGCTCAGTGGTTAGCACTGTGGCCTCACAGCAAGAAAATTGCTAGTTCGATTCCTTGCTGGGCCAACTGGCATTTCTGTGTGGAGTTTACATGTTTTCCCCTTGTTTGGGTGGGTTTTCTCCAGGTGCTGCGGTTTCCCCCACAGTCCAAAGACATGCGCTATAGGTGAATTGGATTAACTAAATTGGTTGTAGTGTATGAGTGTGTGTGTGTGTGTGTGTGTGAATGCAAGAGTGTATGGGTGTTTCAAGCAAACAGTCAAGATGATTTAAATACCAGGATGAGGACTTTTATTAGGAGTTGTTATCTGGGAATAATGTGAATGTTGTGATTGACCATCAGAATCAGCAGGAAACGTAACCAACACCAACGTGTTGGTGGTGTGAAAAAGTGGTTGCCCCTTACTGATTTCCTATTTTTTTGCATGTTTGTCACACTTCTATTTTTTCGGATCATCAAACAAATTTACATATTAGTCAAAGACAACAAAAGTAAACACATCATGCAGTTTTGAAATCTAGATTTTAATTATTACAGGAAAATAAAATACAAAACGACATAGATAAATGTGAAAAAGAGTTTGCCCCCCTCCTGTTAAAACATAACTCTGGTTTATTACACCTGAGTTCAATTTCTCTAGCCACACCTAGGCCTGATTACTGCCACACGTGTTCGTAATCAAGAAATCACTTATTTAGGATTTGCCTGAGATCGTGAAGTAGACCAAAAGATCCTCAAAAACTAGACATCATGCCAAGATCCAAAAAAACACTTCTTCAAACCACTGTATATGCTTATCTTATGCCATTCTTGACTGTTTAGCGCTATTACAAGGCTACTTGCCACAAAAAAAGTAAATTAAAACATTTTTCGGAGCCGTAAGAGTTATAATTATTCTTTAATTAAAGACAAAGCTGACAGAAACCAAATCAGCTGAATGGGGCATTGACTAACCTGTGCATTATTGAATTACAATGGCACCAAATTGTGAAAAATATGCAAATATGACAGAAAGGAAACCATGTGAGTGGAGCATATACTAACCTATGTATTATTCATTCTCAAGACATCAACCAACAATCAAAAACAGTTGTGACAGACAAATAGATACATGAATGTGGATGTAAGTATGTGGATGTTCACTAATTGGTTTCCTGGATGAGAATGTGTTATGGGTTTTCTCTCGGAATAACATACTTTGGTATGTTGCAACTGACCAATCAGAATCGAGTTTTCCAGACAGCTGTCTAATAACAGTGTATAATACATACGTTAACCAATAATGCTTACCCAGTACAACTTGCTTTAAAAATGTAGTTGTTCTGACAAAAATGTTTATTTTTAATTTAAATGTAAGTATAGTGATATACATTTATATTATGGTATACAGTTAAATTGGGCAGCACGGTGGCGCAGTGGATAGCACAATCGCCTCACAGCAAGAAGGTCACAGGTTCGAGCCCTGGCTGGGTCAGTTGGCATTTCTGTATGGAGTTTGCAAGTTCTCCCCGTGTTTGCGTGGGTTTCCTCCGGGTGCTCCGGTTTCCCCCCCAATTCCAAAGACATGCGGTATAGGTGAGTTGGGTGAGCAAAATTGTCTGTAATGTATGTGTGTGAATGAGTGTGCATGGATGTTTCCCAGTGATATGTTGCAGCTGGAAGGGCATCGGCTGTGTAAAACATATGCTGGATAAGTTGGCGGTTCATTCCACTGTGGCGACCCCAGATTAATAAAGGGACTAAGCCGAAATGAAAATGAATGAATGAATAAATTTTAAATAAATTACAATAAATATGCTCTTGTGTGGGCAGCATGGTGGCGCAGTGGGTAGCACAATTACCTCACAGCAAGAAGGTCGCTGGTTCGAGCCCAGGCTGGGTCAGTTGGCATTTCTGTGTGGAGTTTGCATGTTCTTCTCATGTTCGCATGGGTTTCCTCCAGGTGCTCCGGTTTCCCCCACAATTCCAAAGACATGCGGTATAGGTGAATTGGGTAAGCTAATTTGTCCATTGTGTATGTGCGTGAATGCGTGTGTATGGGAGTTTCCCAGTGAAGGAAGGGCATCCGCTGTGTAAAACATGTGCTGGATAAGTTGGGGGTTCATTCTGCTGTGGCGACCCCTGATTAATAAAGAGACTAAGCCGAAATGAAAATGAACGAATTAATGCTCTTGTGTTTTTGAAAATATTACATTTAATTCATATTACATAAATTGTAAACCAACATTAAAGTATATTCTAAAGGCTTGTTGTCAGGTTCTGTTGTGTTCTATGTGCTTTCGTTGATGTCATGTGATTCCTTTGTTCTGTTTTCCCGCCGTTTTCTAATGTTAATTTGTTTCACCTGTGTCTCACCTCTGTGTCCAATCAGTTCATCACGTTCCCTGTGTATTTATACCCCTGAGTTTGTTTCCTTCGTTTTCCGGTATTGTAGGGTCTATGCCCGATATATTGTCTACGTGTCGGTTATCCATGCTGTCGTCACCCCATGTCCACCCAAAGTTTCCTGTTTCTTCCATTGCCTCTGTTTGCCGTAAGTGTTTGTTAATAAATTCATGTTCGTTTAATACCGTGTTCCTGTGCCTTCATGTCCGTCAACTCGAGCGTGACACTTATCAGTACATTAATTGTACACTAACCATATTTCAAAGACAATAAAAGGAATTATGAAAGTAGTTAACGCAATGTTTTAAATGTGTTAAAAGATATGATCAGTTCAACTATTGCATTTAATACAAATTTAAACTGGAAATAAATTACAAATAAAATACATCTAATTCACACTCAAATGTTTTCTTTCAGAGATTATCTGCATAATATACACTTTAAAAAAGCATAATTGGAAGTCAGAAACAACAAATACATTGATACTAGCACAAAGTTTCTTTGTCAGCACCATATAAATTAAAGTATTAATGCGCTGCTGACAAACAAGAGACAGAAACATAACGTAATATTCTCCTCTATTAAACAGCAAACCTTACAACACACATTTAATGGCATATGCCCAATCACATAAAATCCCAAATCATACTTTGGGGTCTGTCAGAAAAGTTGACAGCCACTAAATCAAGTTTCTTAACAGCAGACAGATTTGTTCATTTCCCACATCTGCAAGCAATAAATATTAATAGCTCACAGCTAATTCACCATCAATCGGATTAACGTGATCCCCAATAAAGATAGTTATTGCTCATGCAGTCTGCAGGGCGGCAGAAAGGCCCACAGCTTGACTGATGTGAGGTTTGGAGATGAAGGTCTGCTCTCTGAGCTTTTTTTTATGGCCTGGAGGGCAGCCAGCTGCTGTAGTGAGAAAATGAAAGCATGAAGAGATATATGTAGGATATGAGAACGGGGGAGGAAAATTAATAAGGAGCAGACGTATAAAAATGAAAGACAAGAAATTAAACTCATGGCAAAGATGAGAGGATTTAAAATGAAAGAAGTAATAATGAGTGCAGAGCAGTTACATTGACCCTTAGTTGACAGCGGGTCAACTAAGGCTTTTTGTGTGAAATATGTGCTTAGTAAACATATTAAGAATAATCATGAAGGTGCTTCTGTTATGGCGAATACAGATTTCTGATATATGGCCATATAAAAAAAAATATATCAAATGGTAATATATATATATTTATTTATTCATTCATTCATTTTATTTTCGGCTTAGTCCCTCTATCAACCTGGGGTCACCACAGCGGAATGAACCACCAACTTATCCAGCATATGTTTTTTTATGCAGCGGATGCCCTTCCAGCTGCAACCCATCACTGGGAAACATTTATACACACTCATTCACACACATACACTACGGACAATTTAGCTTACCCAATTCACCTATACCGCATGTCTTTAGACTGTGGGGGAAACCGGAGCACCTGGAGGAAACCCACGCCAACACGGGGAGAACATGCAAACTCCACACAGAAATGCGAAATGACCCAGCCGAGGCTTGAACCAGCGACCTTCTTGTTGTGAGACGATCGTGCTACCCACTGCGCCACCGTGAGGCCCATATATATATTTATATGATATATTAATATATAGTAATAATTCTAATGGTTTAAAATTAACATAAAGTCAAAAAGAAAATGATTAGCCATCTATTATCATCAAAAAATCATTTTAATAAAGAATGGAAAAAATGTATCTATATTTTTTCAAAGTGCCAAGATTTTTTATAATATTTTAATAATGTATTTTCTTATATCTAATTACTTTTGTCTTTGCTGTGAGGACAGTACATAATTACTATTTTGTAATTATGTACTGTTATGTAATAGTAATGTAAAATGTAATAGTGCAGCATAGTATTTAGGTTAAAGTGCAATTTAAAGGCTTAAATAATTAATTAGGCAATTAGTTATTTAGGCAAGTCTTTGAGCAAAAGTTATTTGTTCTGTAGCCAAATTCTTTTTTTTTTACTTTAGCAGTTTTATTTATTTTTTATTCCAGCAAAACTAAAAGAAATAAGATAAAATGTTAGGAAATGAAGAAATAATAAAATCAATCAATTTATTTATTTATTTTTATTTTATTTTTGCCATCCAACTGATCTACTTTGCAACAATTGAACACAAGTTTGGGAAAAGAATTTAATTAGATTGAACAGATTTGGTGTTTTTGTGGGATTGTTCTTTGTTTTATTCATTTACTTAAATATAAATGCTGAAGGTATCTGCAAGGGTCTCGTTAAGTTCAAAAGAACCTAACAAAGATGCAAAGGGGCTCGATGGAATTTACACATATTGTAAACAGCTTTTACGTGACTACAATAAAACTTTGCGTATATAATGAAACCAAAGGCTCAATTTGAGGCTTTTGTGGCAATGCATGTGGCTTTGAAATTCATTTTTTCCATTAGCACAAAACATTCCTTGATTTGCTATGGCATGACTCTTTATTTTCGGCTACAAAACGTTTATCTCTGATGTTGAGGAAAACAGAATATGGCCATTGTCTTTATTTGTGAACATTTTTATTAACAAAGTTATAGAAACACACAGAATTTAAATGTGACTTAATGATTTTTTTATTTTTATCTTTGGGGATTTTTATGAGTACTGAGTGAACCCAGCATCTGTTTTAATGTAAACTAGGAAGAAACAGACAGGATAAGTTGGCAAAGGGACACCGTGGTGGTACCATTAGGGAAATGGGTGTTAAATAAAAGCTTATTCTGCACCACAATAAATAAAAGAAGATCTTAAAAGGAGAAAAAAATCTTGCTTTTTTTTTCTTTTCAATTATAATATCTAAGAATTAATTAAGATATTATGCCTTGTTTTCTGAAATAAATGAATGAATGAAGGAAGGAAGGAAGGAAGGAAGGAAGGAAGGAACAAATGAACGAACTAACTAACGACAGAACAAACAAACGAACGAATGAATAACGGAGGAAGGAAGAAAGGAAGGAAGGAAGGATTCCTGAAGTGAATGAATGAATGAATGATCGAACAAAGGAAGAAACGAACGAACAAAGGAGGGGAGAAGGAAGGAACGGAGGAACGAAGGAATGAAGGAACGAAGGAAGTAAGAAACAGGAATGAAAGAAGGAAAGAAAGAAGGAAGGAAGAATGAAGGAATGAAGGAAAGAACAAAGCAAGGAATTAATAAAGAAAGGAATGAACAAAAGAAGGAAGGAAGAAAGGAAGTAAGGAAGGAAGGAAGGAAAGAAGGAAGGAAGGAAGGAAAGAAGGAAGGAAGGAAGAAAGGAAGGAAGGAAGGAAGGAAGGAAGGAACAAACGAACGGAGGAATGAACAAAGGAAAGATGGAACAAAGGAATGAAGAAAGGAACAAATGAAGAAAGGAACAAATGAAGAAAGGAAGGAACAAAGGAAGAAACAAAGGAATGAACGAACAAAGTACAAACAAAGGAATAAGCAAAGGAACGAAGGAAGGAACAAACAAAGGAACGAAGGAAAGAAGGAAATAAGGAAGGAACGAAGGAATGAGGGGGCCTCACAGTGGCGCAGTGGGTAGCACGTTCGCCTCACAGCAAGAAGGTCGCTGGTCGCTGGTTCGAGCCTCGCCAGTTGGCGTTTCTGTGTGGAGTTTGCATGTTCTCCCTGTGTTGGCGTGGGTTTCCTCCGGGTGCTCCGGTTTCCCCCACAAGTCCAAAGACATGCGGTACAGGTGAATTGGGTAAGCTAAATTGTCCGTAGTGTATGTGTGTGATCGAGAGTGTATGGATGTTTCCCAGAGATGGGTTGCAGCTGGAAGGGCATCCGCTGCATAAAACATATGCTGGATAAGTTGGCGGTTCATTCCACTGTGGCGACCCCAGATTAATAAAGGGACTAAGCAATGAATGAATGAATGAACGAAGGAATGAGGGAAAGAACGAACGAAGAACAAACAAAGGAACAAATAAAGAAACAATGAAACAAATAAAGAAATGAAAGGAGGAACCAACGAAGGAACGAACAAAGGAAGGAAGGAAGAAAGGAATGAATGAATAAATGAAGGAATGAAGGAAAGAACAAAGGAAGGAATGAACGAAGGAAGGAAAAAACGAAGGAAAAAACGAAGGAACGAACAAAGGTAAGATGGAACGAAGGAAAGGACAAAGGAAGGAAGGAAGGAACAAAGGAAGGAATGAACAAGATGGAACGAAGGAATGAACACAGGAAGGAAGGAAGAAAGGAAGCAAGGAAAGAACTAAGGAACGAAAAGGAACAAAGGAACGAACAAATAAACAAACAAACAAATAAATAAATAAAGTGTTTGTGGTGATATTTAAAATTATGATTTTATTTCATGCATATTTAGGTATAGAATGTCTGATTTACATAGACAAGCACATTATTGGTTAAGCCTTCTCATCATGTCAAAGTGGCAAGTCAGCTTTTCTAATCTTTATCTTCATTTCCACTGGTTTTTCATCTCACCTCAATGACTTTTCAGCTCAGAGAATTACTGTGCATGTAAAATCTTTCAAAATATACACAACCTCCTGCCTTTAAAAGCATAAATGTCAGTAAGAGTTATGATTTCATCAAATAAAAACATTCTTGTATCATAGCATAGTGCTGGATTTTCTCATGTCACAATATGTCTACAGTAGCCATAGGAGTTCATATTTTTTGTGCTTGCATTTCAAGTTTCCTACAGTAAAACATCAAAGGCACCCAAAGAACTACTGTTGTTCATAACCAGGAGGAAAGGCACATAAAGATACATGTCTCACCTCATTAAGGAGAGCAGGTTTTGGTGCTGGTGTAAGGTACATATAGGCTACAGTTTCTGGAATTCTCTGTGTGGCTGGATCACATTAACTTTGTTCTCTGGCCTCCATTTTAAATCTGTCTTTACTTGCCCACCTGTAGAATCACCAAGCAAAAGACCCTGACGAAAGTAGGCCTAAATGTAAAATAAATAATCAAAATCTACAGATAAATAAAATCTATAAATGAATAAATATATATATATGGGACATTCTACCAGAAACATACATTGTCACTTGTAAAAAACTTGTCGTCCTCAAAAAAATCATACAAAAACAAGCATAAAATCATACAACTCAATGATAGAACCCATCCTTGATCACTGTCAGCTTCTTCTCCGTCAAATGATGTCACTTCCTTTGAGTCATAGCCTTAAACGTGTATTTCACACATTTTATGTTAAATTTAATGCCAATGTGACAAGACTGATAGAAACACGGGGACAATTGTAAATTTATTTGTATTATATATCTGTAGTATTTATTTGTAGAATTAATTTATAATTTCATGTTTTTAATCAATTGATGGGCAGCACGGTGGCGCAGTGGGTAGCGCTCACGCCTCACAGCAAGAAGGTCGCTGGTTCGAGCCTCGGCTGGGTCAGTTGGCATTTCTGTGTGGAGTTTGCGTGTTCTCCCCATGTTGGCGTGGGTTTCCTCCTGGTGCTCCGGTTTCCCCCACAAGTCCAAAGACATGCGGTACAGGTGAATTGGATAAGCTAAATTGTCCGTAGTGTATGTGTGTGAATGAGAGTGTAAGGGTGTTTCCCAGTGATGGGTTGCAGCTGGAAGGGCATCCGCTGCGTAAAAACATATGCTGGATAAGTTGGCGGTTCATTCTGCTGTGACGACCCCAGATTAATAAAGGGACTAAGCCAATAAGATAATGAATGAATGAATAATCAATTGATGTGAATGAGAACAACTTAAATTAGATTTGCTGCCCAACTTAGCTATTTCTGAAGTATTTTTGTCTAAGCAGTTTTAAGCATAACAAAAGTATTAAAGCTGTAGGTTCAGTTGGGCTGAGGACAAGGACAATGACAGGGTTTGTACATTTGTAAAGTGTTTTTAATAAAGAAACAAAATCTGAGAACCAAATGAATGACATATTCCTTTACAGAACAACTCACAGAGATCAACCATCAGTCCATTTTAGACCTTTTTGGGATGAAATACTTTTTTATTCACTGTATTTATGTTTTTATTTCAGATAGAAATATTCATTCTCTGGTAGAATGTCCCATAAATTGTAAAAATAAAGATAAATCAAATTTAAAAATATGAATGAATGAATGAATGAATGAATGAATTAATGAATTAATTAATTAATTAATGATTTTTAAATTTTTCAATCTTCAGATTCTTTAGAGAGCCTGATCATTTCATAAGATTTCAGAATTTATCATCAAGGCAGGTATAAATTGTGTTTTGACTACTTATTTGACCCTCAGAGTGCTGTAGTTGTTGATTTTATTTTTTATGGCTATAATTTTATGAATCACCGAGAGCCACAATTTCAGAAAAGAAAAAAGCCATTTTTATTTTTGCTTGGTTGAACCTTCAAAGCAATAGTTCAACCCAGAATGAAAGTTCTGTCATCATTTACTCGTCATCCACTTGTCTCTAACCTGTTTGAGTTTTCAACAAAAGAAGATATTGTGAAGAATGTTAAAAATCACCCATTTACTTCCAAAGAAGGCATTTTTTTTGTCCCTATGTGGATGTAAATGGCTGTTGGTTAGCAACAATGATCAGAATATATTGTTTTGTGTTCAACAGAGGAAAAATATGGTAGATAGGATACAGCTGCAGATACGCCATCAATATAGCATAATCTTTGTAACACTGTATAACGATAATTAATATTTTTACAGTACTGTGACGGTTGGGTTTAGGGTTGGGGTAGGCGCATTGGGCAGGCGTTAATAAAATACAATTTATTGGGTAATTTAATAAATAGCGTAAATAATACTCGGTACAACTAGGCTACTGTTTTTACATTACTGTGATGGTTGGGTTTAGGGTTGGGGTAGGGGTACGTTAATAAAATACAATAAATGGGTCATTATCTGATCTAACAACAACCAAAGGACATTCATGAAAAGTTTAGAAACATCTGTGTGTAAATAAATTAATGGGAACTTTTCTTTTGTGTGTGAACTATCCCTCAGCGCTCATCAACGTCAAAATGACTGAAATGGCCAATCAGATTAAAGAAGGCGGAGCTTTACTGTTTACGCTTGATGTTGAACGTTACAGTTTTTAACGGCCAAAGAGTGTGAGGTAAGACCAAAGACAGGGTAAGAGCAATAAATAAGATAAAAATATTAAATGTTCGACAACTGTTTTACAATATAAATATCGAACATAATTATGATGACTAATGGATTTTTTGGTCAAATTTCGCTGATTTGAATGAAGCATATGATGAATCATTTACGAGTTTCTTGTAAGTTAATTAATAACTGGATGTGGCAAGCCAAGAAACATTTAGCCGTTTTGCGTTTTAAACACATTCAACTTACTCATATTCGTATTTTAAAAGACATCTTTATTACATATTTATTCTAAACGCCTTCACAGAAATGTAAAAAGACATGAGGGTGAGTTACTATTATTTTCCTGTCAGTAAGTTAATGTTAAATTAGTAATACATTTCGTGTCACAGAAATCCCCTCTCAAATATTGGACGTTCAGTTCCGTGGCGTGAATCGTTATACTGAAGAAACACGTCCGCTGCACATTTGGCGAACAAAAATGTATTTAAGTAGACATGCTTTGATCTTGATGTAGGCAAAGAACTGCAGTAATGCATAATTCCACTGTGTGGCACTAGAGAGCTCTTTTTCAATCTCTTGAACCCTTCAGATACAGGCCAGTGGATCACAGTCATTCATCTGTGCTGTTGGGAAGCGCGATCTGCGCTGCGCGTTGTGCATTGCCAGCTACTGTAAGTTGACCTGCGCGTTGCCTTAAGTTTGAAGGGACTGCCATGGCTAAAGTACAATAGTTTTCTCTTCCTCTCAATGCGAAAAGGCAAGAATGTGAAGGGAAAGAAGTGCGCGTGCCGTTTGGACAGGTGCATTCCAGATCATCACCACAAAGTCTTTTTCTTCCTGACTGGCTCTGGAAATGGATTATCAGGAATCAGCGGATTTCATGCAAACTCTGTTTCCAAACAGACAGTAAAGGAGATCTCTCCGAACTCAACTGACCATGCATTGGGACAGGCATCTGTTCTGACAATGGATAACTAACCTGCTTTTGCGTCCAGACTGCTAAACATGAAACAACGCTGGAGTCCTCGGTTTGTGATGATGATCCTGAAGTGTGCAATGGTCTTATTTCCTGGATTCCTGGACTTCACAGGTCAGAGGTTATCTATCTATCTATCTATCTATCTATCTATCTATCTATCTATCTAT
>CAIGQW010054176.1:7814589-7837439 GCA_903798125.1 Danio choprae
TTTTGTTATCATTTACTCATATTTAATAGTATATAATTGATAAATAATAACAACCAGCATCTTTATTTTAAGTATTTGGGCTACTTTTGTCTGATATACAGTTGAAGAGGGCTAATAATATTGACCTTTAAATGGTTTCGTATGTGATTATACCGAGCTACCAACCATATTTCACTCAGAATAAAATTTTTGTTATCATTTACTCATATTTAATAGTATATAATTGATAAATAAAACCAACATCTTTATTTCAAGTATTTGGGCTACTTTTGTCTGATATACAGTTGTAGAGGGCTAATAATATTGACCTTAAAAACTGCTTTTATTCTAGCCGAAATAAAACAAATAAGACTTTCTCCAGAAGAAAAAATATTATAGGAAATACTGTGAAAATTCCTTGCTCTGTTAAACTGACTAAATCATTTAGAAAATATTTGAAAATGAAAAAAAAAATTGGAGCGCTAATAATTTTGATTTCAACTGTATATACATTTCCCCCCCTGTAACCAGTACACGAAGCAAAAACGAGACACACATTCATTTTTAGCAATAACCTGAATCATTTTTCTTGGAATGTGATGAATCCGTCAGAATAAAGTTAATCTGAGATTATAATCCAGATGGTGCGGAGGACATAGAGAGTTGTTCACAGCAGTTTCCAAATCCTTTCATCAGTTAATTAAAGACCTGGGGCTGTTTGAGTCTGCAATTAGTCTGGATATTGCAGTGCAGATTTAATGAAGTGAATAGCAGAGGTGTGTAAGTGTGTGCCAGCCAGGTACACGTACGTGCAGCTGCTATGTCTGTAAGTAATCAGACAGCAGGGATCATTTAAAAGAGCACGACACCAAGCCACATACACAACACACAGCTCACGCACATCTCCACCGCAATGAAAACCCCTGGACCGAGTGACGTCCTGACAAAGCTCTGCACACGTCACTGATGCTGGGGTGTTGCATCAGCTGTATCACTGCTCTCGCTGTGTTGTGCCGGTGCCAGATTTTTCTCTCTGCATCTCCATTTTTATCTCATTTTGTCTTTTAGGTAACTTATGTAAATAGATTGTACAGTTTCGGAGTCAGTGAGTTAATTATTCAAACATTGTTTCGCTAAGCTTAAGGCAGTTTCACTCAAGAAAATCGTGCAGTGTCCAAATTAAACACTGTTTTAATGTCACTAGGATATGTGTACTGCTTTCATATGATATTAAACATAGGTGCATTTTTTAAATCAGACAGTTTGTGATGGGGACCCATAGTCCTACCCCAACATTCAAGAGTAGACAGAGTAGGATTTTTATTATTATGAAATTAAAATATTTATTCTGCCAGGACTCGTTAAATAAATAAAAAGTGACAGGAAAGACTTCTATAATGTTACCTAATTTTTCAGTCTCAGATAAATTATGTGTTTTTATAACAAGGAGGAGCACATTCAGATAAATAATCTAATAAAGAGGAGGATCATGATTAGTAATCACGCAAAAATGTTAAGATATTTAAATACAGAGTTACCGCTGTTCCTTGACAGCTGTTGCCTCCCCTCAGACTGCACACCAAATACATCTTACATTTACATTTATGCATTTCTAGCAGACACTTTTATCTAAAGCGAATTACACCCATGAACACACAACCAGAGCAGTGGGCTTCCCGTGGAGCAGTGGGGGGTTCGGTGCCTTGCTCAAGGGGATCACCTCACCCATGGTATTGAGGTGGATATTTATTCATTCTGCCCATCAACAATCTCTGCTGGTGCCGTGACTTGAACCTGCAACAACCTTTGGATCTCAAGTCCAACTTTCTAACCATTAATAATATAATGCGTAATGCTGTTATTTTGAACTTTCTATTGATCAAAGTCTCCTAATTGTTAATAAAAATAAATGCTAAAGTAGCAAAAAGTAAAAAATGTTGAGTGAACATTCAAGAATATGTGCAACTATTACTAAATAACTAGTTTGAAACTATTTGAAATGTATTTATTTGGATATTTAAAGGGATAGATCAACCAAAAATGAATATTCTTTCATCATTTTCCATCCTCCACTTATTCCCAACTTGATGGAGCTTCTTTTTCTGTTGAACACAACATATAAGATTCATTCATTTTCATTCATTTTCTTTTCGGCTTAGTCCCTTTATTAATCTGGGGTCGCCACAGCGGAATGAACCGCCAACTTATCCAACATATGTTTTACGCAGCGGATGTCCTTCCAGCTGCAACCCATTCATTCATTCATTCATTTTCTTTTCGGCTTAGTCCCTTTATTAATCTGGGGTCGCCACAGCGGAATGAACCGCCAACTTATCCAGCATATGTTTTACGCAGCGGATGCCCTTCCAGCTGCAACCCATCACTGGGAAACACCCATACACTTCCATTCACACACATACACTACGGACAATTTATCTTACCCAATTCACCTATACCGCATGTCTTTTGACTTGTGGGGGAAACCAGAGCACCCGGAGGAAACCCCTAACTATAAAGCAAAACCCTGGTGGGCAACCATGATAATGTTTCATTTTAGCTCTCGCAATTTTAATTTAAACATTTTAAATTCCTCTTGCTCTTCTATCTGTGTTCTGCTTCTTTTCACCACTCACTCTAATCCATTCTCAGTGAATTTTTCCTACTTTTGCATTTTCGCTGGTGTTAAATCCCATGACAAAGAGGGATGAAACACTCCTAATAACAGTAATTCATGGACACTTTAAACACATTCGAAGGCTGTTTTTAATGAACATTGATGTGTCGCTGCAGCACTTCTAATAAGTGCTTTTCACAGGCACAGAGCTAAATCAGATCCTGACAACACTGCATCCCACCGCAACAAATGTACCGTTCATTCTCTTTTGCATGTGACTGCTTGATGCCATGCAGACATAATGAGTACAGATTAGTGCCTCGTTTTGAGAAGGTGGGACATTGTTGCATCATCAGAGAGGTGATGTTATGACTCTCTAAAAGCGTGAGTCTGAACTAGCATGTTTAGATGAGCAGGCCGAGTGTTTAATCCACGAATAAACTTCTCATTATTCAAGAAACTTAAGCTATGACCCAGTTGGCAAAGCAATTTCATCCCCAGTGTGTTGCCAGACATCGGCGCAAAATGAAAACAAATTCTGTGTTTGTTTTTCAGCCTCGGCTGAAAGTCGTCACACCTTCAGGCATAGCGTGAACGGAGCTGCTATTATGCATTTGAATATGCCACAATGGGACCTGCTGAGGTTAACTCAATTGACTCCGCCCAAAAGCCTTGAACTCCTACAGCCAATCACGTGTCACTGTCTGTTTGTTAAAGCCAGACCAATGTCTGTCTGATTAGCAGAATGCATGAAGGACAGACTGGTTCTCCATTCAGCATCTTGGCACAAACCTCTGCCCCCATCATAGGTCCACTTCCTATTTTATGAGCCAATCCCGAATTTAAGGTTGACCGTTTTTTTTAATCAGTGCTCGATGAATTACCTTTTCAGCCCTTCGAGTGCCCTGGCGAGTTTGAGCCCGAGGAGGCCCCACTGGTATAATGACGCTTGGCACAATCACTCTTCTGTTCCTCCAACCCTGTTCCCAGGAAACCACACAGCATGCACAATTGCGTATCGTGCTTTGCTGCCCAACCACATGGCTGTGCAGCAAGCCGAGTAACGTGGCATCTCGTTGGATGAACCAGAGTTTATCTTCCCACAACGATTCGTTTTTTAAACTACTATATTATTTCACGTTTGCTGGGCGTAGAAAAGGAGCTTGACGAAGGGAGAACTTGAGGTTATGCCAGCCTAGAGTTTCGAGCATGAAGAGAGCATGACTGTTATGTTAAGCTTCTCCTAATTAAAAGCAAAGGAATGGGGAAAAAAAGCGAGATGAATGGACAAAAAGGGCCAGAACTGGTTCTGAGCTGGTCATAGCTGGTTCTGCTGGCTTTCATGGCCTTCCTCAATGGACCCGCTGGTTTGGAGTGTAGGTTCCCTCCCCCCTCTACTTCTGTTTATGCTTTGTAGCTAATGTGATACTAGGGTTCTGTCCTTTCAGACCAGGATTGGGAATACCAGGGGGCCTGGAGACACATGTCAGCTTGTGCTTTCAGGACTCAGCACTCCAACAGGTCCATCATAAGTAGCCACAGGGTGTCAGAGACCAAAGAAGGCAGGAAGAGACCACAAAAACAGCTATACAGACATCAGGAGCCATATAGAGAAAGGAGAGAAGCGAGAACAACAGCTTTCAGTAGAGTCAGAAAAGTGATGACTTATTCAGCTGGACGCTGGCGGTGTGAAAGGTTACCGGTTGTTTTGCAGAGTTCATTTAATGGTGCCGGAGGTTTTGGTGGAGCTATTTTGTCATGCAAGATGGAAGGAAAACATGAGAGAAATACAGAGAGCCATAGAGGAAGTTCTTGGTCTGTAAGGCCTATTAAAGCCTGTTTCTTATTTTTATTCAAAAAGTTCAAAAGTTTTGTCAGGCTGTCATTCAGAGCTTGTTTTGACACACTTTGCTTGCAACACATGACACCCTTGTTGTTCTACTTTAACAAATGTCAGTACTCAAGGGATGATAGTTACTTTTGAATGCCTGTATCATTTAGCCCAAAGTTGACTTAATTTTTATGTGTATGCTAGTCAGTGCGTAGTCTTTCTAAGTGTACGTCAAATCTCCTTTGCATTAATGCATGCTTTAGCACTTCAGGTGGCAATTTTGATAATACTTTCATTTTAACTAATTTTTAATCAAACCATGATATCAGAATGGACAATTTTTTTTAATTACCATGTTTAATTAATAAAAACATGGTTGATTTATTTATTAATTGTATGCGATTATATTCAAGGAAATGATAACAGAATTCTCATTGTGAGTGAAATATGGTTGGCAAGTTGGTATAATCATATACAACTCCAATATAAAAAAATGGTGGAGATAAAACACTAAGATTGACAATGAATTCATTCATAACATGATTGTATTTTCTCACCAATATGCCTTTCAGGTATATTGCATGTCTTAGTTGGTAGAAAAATACAATGACATTATGTTTTTTTCACATTATGACAATTTCTGACAAAACAAAGCGTGTGTAGCTCGTGTTCCTACATACAGTGTGTTTCAGGTCTTTAGGGTCACATCTATTCTTTTTCGAGGTCTTATTACATAAAACGTACCTTCATTTCTCCATTTAAGGCAGATGAACCCACCATATCTCCTTTAAAAGTCCTGTGAAGTGCTTTGAAATGTGCACTTTTTATGATGTTTGACGTAATCTCATCTGAAAAATGAAGAGGGGGCGGGGCATATGGTAGCCCCTCCCCTTTAAAAAACAGCCAATAGCATTTTGTTTTATTACAGCTCTGTCAGTGAGAGTAGTTGAGCTCAAGTGCATCAAATGAAAAGCAAGTGAGAAGCATCTTGAAGAGGGTGGAGCATGTCAGACACTAGAGAGCATTTGATTGGTCAAAATTTGATGAGAAACTGAAGTATGAGGTGACGTGAATAAAACCCGTTAATCCATTTAGGCAGAAGTGAGAAACTACAAGCTTAACAAGTTTATATCGGTTTTATATCTTCTAAGAATGAATTTGGTCTGTGTTTTGTACCGCACTAGCTTATAGATATCAATGAAGACTAACATACTGATACTAACATGTAAAAAAAAATATTTTATTTTCCCTGGACCTTTAAACAAGCTGTGATTTAATACTGTCTTTTGCATCTTCCTCTTATAGGGAAACAAGGGACCAACAAAGTTTTTCCAGAAATTCCTCCCTTTGCTCAAGCACACTTGAAGACTCCGAATAATTGCTTTGAAATCATGGAACCTGCCGAGTTGAACACTATCCCCAACGGGAAGGGGCATGAAGCTGGCGAGGAGACAACTGCGACTGCAATAAAAAGCCAATCAGAAGATGCAGCTCAGTAAGTATGCGCTCAAGGGTGCACTATCATGTCTGCCTATTTAAGAATGGTTTATTGGCAGACGTCCAATGTTTTTAGTTGAAGTAATATTTTAGAGTTTCAGTTGGTGGTATAAGCTTTAGTATTTAGTCAATAAATGTGTTGTAGGGGGGCATTAAGCTTTTGTGAGTGCATTTAAACAGTGTGTATGAACATTAGTGTGTCTTTTTGCAGTATCCTCGAGCTAAAATTAAAGCATCCAGTCATGTCATCTAATAAGGTGAAGCCTGTCTGTCATCACAGTTGTAAATGTCACTGAGCAGCACAGTTTTCAGACATCACTGGGCACATTCTGTAGCACGGATGTTATGCTCTTTCTATATAACTGTTTTTAAAACTCTAATGTGTCTGTGATTGTGTGGATGTTTTAGTCCAGATTAATATGGTGTTTCTTCAGCTACAGTACAAGAATAGTTATTTGACAACTCTATATTTTTATTAACTAACATTTGAATTTGGCTGTAGGAATTAAAGGTAAATATGATAGTATATACTGTAGGTGTTATTGTTTTACACTTTTTACAGAGCCAATTGAAATATGTAAATCACTAACAACACAATGGACATAGCTAGTGTTGCATTAAAACTTCATCATCCAAATGATTTATATTCAGCCAAAAATTTACTTTCAGTTTTGGTTAAAGTTATTAACAGTATCTATTTGTTATTTTTAATGGCTTTTCATATAAAATGTCTTAAAAAAACTTTTGGTGATCTATATATATTTGCGCCTCACAGTGGCGCAGTGGGTAGCATGTTCGCCTCACAGCAAGAAGGTCGCTGGTTCGAGCCTCGGCTGGGTCAGTTGGCGTTTCTGTGTGGAGTTTGCATGTTCTCCCTGTGTTTTGTGGGTTTCCTCCGGGTGCTCCGGTTTCCCCCACAGTCCAAAGACATGCGGTACAGGTGAATTGGGTAAGCTAAATTGTCCGTAGTGTATGAGTGTGAATGGGTGTGTATGGATGTTTCCCAGAGATGGGTTGCAGCTGGAAGGGCATCCGCTGCGTAAAACATATGCTGGATAAGTTGGCGGTTCATTCCGCTGTGGCGACCCCAGATTAATAAAGGGACTAAGCCGAAATGAAAATGAATGAATGAATATATTTGCCTTTAATTAAATGAACTATTAACTACAACTGATACTGTTGCCGCTAATCAAAGTTAATGTAATCATTAATGTAAACTAGTGAGAATGCAATGATTTTTTTCTTCACAATGCCAAAATTGCTCATAGTTGAAGAAACATCTTTAAAATGCAAAATAAAAACACTCTGCATGTAGAAGAACCACCTGCCTTTACCCTGAGAAAATGAAATGTTTAACCCAGGCTTATTGAAAATACATCCTTGAGCCTACATTTTCTTTTGTGAAACCGCAAAAACATACTTCAACATACATTTGACTGCAGTTTCTATTTAAAATAAATGCTACGAGGCAGTATGTTGCAGACAACTTTTGTTTCTTTTCACACTAATGATATTTACAGTCACATATTATTGAAGGATGAGTTTCATGCAGTTCTTTGCACAACACCATCAGTGCTTCCCACAGGTTTGACATATACTTGCGGTGGTAGCCGGATTGAAACACACCTTTTACCCACAGCACATAAATGGTGAACTATGTGACAAACAAAAATAATGCTATTTTTAACTATATTTTTATTTATTATGACATTGTTAAACACATTTTCTTTTCAATGGGTTAAAGTTATTAAAAAGGCTGTTGAAATAAAATAAATCCTTTATTTCTCTCACTTTTATGCTATTTAGGAGCCATGTGCACCCACTGAGAGGTAAAGGCTGCTCTCTCTCTCTCTCTCTCTCTCTCTCTCTCTCTCTCTCTCTCTCTCTCTCTCTCTCTCTCTATATATATAAAGTTGCTTTATTGGTAAGACATTTAGTACAGTATAGTATACGCATGTACAACTCCACCTCCTGCAGTGCGGGGGTGTCTGAATGCTCGAAAACAGTATACCATCATTCAGCCTTTTAGAATTTATTTTTGCAATCAAACGAATATACCGAGGCCTTAAGTAATGTATTTCAGATACTAGTAGATTTGTCATCAGAAACATGCACTGAAATGTACCCAGAGCAATGTATTTTGAATTTGGCAAAAAATGTAGGCTGAAGCATGTATTTTCAATAAGCCTGGGCTGGAAATGTTCCTGTTAGAGTGTGACCACATTATATAGTGTGTTTATGTAAGGGTGTGTTCATTGTGATTTCCCTGTCTCTTATGCTTTCGTGGATGCTGCTCCTACACTGCTCTGTAGGGAACTTGTACCAAATAGCACTGAAAATGCCAGGTACGTCATGCAGAGAGTGGAATCGTTAGCAGACAAAAGGGTTTTATTCTGCCACAACACATCCTACATCTATTTTTAAAGTGCCCACCCTGAGTATATGTTTTGCTGGCTTTAAAGTGATAGTTCATTGAAAAATGAACAATTGATTTCTGAATGAACAATCTAATGGTTTTTATCTGTGTCTTTTAGTACTGACAGAACTGCAGGTAATGTTGAAGCAAACCTGGTGGAAAGCTCAGAGTTCCTTTCCAATGCAGACGACAAGAAAACCCCTCGCTTCACAGATGTAAGTTGAGCTTAAATGTAAACTTCTAAGAACTTTGTCATAATGTTCTCATTAAAGGGATAGTTCATTATTTAATCAACTTCCACTTGTTTCAATCCAGTTTGAGTTTCTTTTGTTGTTCTTTGCTCTATTATAAATTGTAACATTCCTGCAATTAGTAAAAAAATTCAAACATTCTGAGAACTTTCAGAAATAAAGTTTCTGAACACAAGAAGAAGACATTTTGAAGAAGTTTGGAAAGAGGTAGCCATTGACTTCCATGGTTTTTTTTCCCTTACTATCGATGTCAATGGCTACTATGTCCCAACATGCTTCAAAATATCTTCTTTTGTGTTCAGAAACATTATTTCTGAATACTCTCAGAATGCCAGTTGTTTATTTTATTTTTTATTTAAACATTAAAGGCTGATTTATATTTCTGCATCAAGCGCATGCATATGGTCCGGTGCAGCCTTCACACGGTCGCATAGCCCTCGCCGAGGCTGATGCAGATGCTGATGCGCACCTCTCAAAAAATTTAACTACACATCGCAATGACGCATAGCACAAGCTCTGTGATTGGTCGGCTTGGTAGCGGTGTCGAGCATGGGCGGTGCTCAGAGCCTCGAGCCTGATGGAGAGATTGTTTACAAGTGTCAAGTCACGCGAAGGAGCTCCAGATGGAAACTTTTGTTTCATGTTTACCTTATGATTAAAGCACGTCTGCCGGTTCCCGTTTCTTGAATGAGCGAATTTCAGCTACTTGTAGCGTTCAGAAAAAAACTAAACTCCTGCAATGAAACTCGACACAGAGGAACATAAAAACCTACTGTCAGCTAGCAATTTGCAAGTGTTATTGCAGAGCAACACAAACAGCGCCGGGTAAATGCACAACTATGCGCAAGGCATAATTTTATAGACATTATATTGAGAAACAAGTAGTAAGTAGTAACAAATGTCCAAATTATTGGTGAATGTCCAACAAAAATATTTTTAAATGATCTTTACATAAAAAGCAATGTATAATTTTTTATTTTCCAATTGATTTAAGAGCAGAAAATTCTGAATGATTCATTTATTAAAGTGACTGAAAGAATGCTATGAAGTGTTTCAGTTGTGAATGGCTGGACTAACTACTCTTTTTTTTTTTGCTCATTTAGTTTGAGGGAAAGACTTCTTTTGGGATGTCCGTCTTCAACTTGGGGAATGCCATCATGGGAAGTGGAATTCTGGGATTAGCGTATGCCATGGCTAACACAGGCATTGTCCTCTTTGTGTAAGTTGCACTTTTAAGTAAATTCTACATGTTTTATTTGTGCTGGAATTGGAGATCAGATACTGTAGATCCCCTATATTTAATAAAATCATTGTGCAATTATTACCATCATAAACCACTTTGCAGAAAAACATTAATATCATAAATTCTCCGGTATTATTCTTAGTTTCTCATTTAGTATAGTCATCAGATGTCAGATTTTTTTTAGCACTGAAAGTCATTAGCTATGTTTCCATCCACCTATTTTTATGCACATTTTGGATATGCGCATAAAAAAAGGGAAACAGCAAGATGTGCATGAATTTTGAAAATAAGCATAAAAACATATGCGAATAACTGAAGTAGGATAAACTTTTAATTCGATAAGAAAAAAATGTGCATAAACTACTATAGAAAGACTTTTACTGAACAAATTCCAGTATGCGCATTTAAAAGAGTCATGTGAGATCAAGATGATAAAAATGTGTGTGAATGGACAAACCAGCAGGATGACCACATTGTAAAAGATCTGAAATGTTGTTTTGTTCGTTCTAAAACTCCTTAACCATTTCAGTGTTAGTGTTCTTATATTATTAATTACATTCATGAATTGCATTGCCATTATGCTATTAAACCAGTATACTATAATTATTACTGTACATTTAATGAATGTATATAAAGACCTTTTTAATGTACACACCCTTTAATAATACCCTATTAAATAACTAAATGACACATTTAAGTATATTTAATTAGAAAACAGCTATTATAAATTTCAAATATTTTACAATATTACTTTTAGAGAAAACTTAAAAAATTCTTACACAAACCATAAACAATAATGTAACTGTATGGGATTTTCAATAGAGGTTATTAGATTTCAAATGTTATCTATGACCTATATCTATAGTCTATGAATATATATGATTAATTTAGACACAAATTAGGTAGTAAAAAGTAGATATGTAATGCTAGCTCCTGAATTAGCTAACTCTTGCATATTCACAAATAATAATTGATGCATTCAAAAATCATTAGCTGATCTCTTTGGCATTTCATAGTTCTTGTGAATGACACATTTTCCACAAAGTTTGTTGCTTATCATGATCTGGGTTAAGTCCCAACCTTCAGGATAGCCCCCCCCCCCCCCCCCCCCCCCCCTCAATCCTCCAGTAAAGCAGTCTTTATTAGAAAAGTCAGATTGCCAGAGAGATTTGTTTCAGTAGAGCTGAGCGGGTCGTACCAGGACAGGAGCTCTGTGTTCACGCTATAGGCACACTTTATCACTTTTGTTAGCTAATAATCTGCCATCTAGTTATGATCTTATAGTCTGTGCTACTTAACATCGGCTGTGATGGCGAAGATTAGGTTGTACATGCTTTATGTAAACCAGTCTGCCCTTTTAATCTGGCTTGAGCAATAAGGATTTTTAATTTTCCTTTCTGAAAGGGCTTTGGGTTTGAGCTGTTTGGTGTGACTCAATTTTTGGCACGTTTGAACTCCGTACTCCCCATTTCTTTGTGTGTAGTACCTGTCTGATCTGAGAACCGTGTTTCTCTGGTGCTGATTGTGGCTTCAGGCTACTCATAAATCAATCCTGGACACGGTTTAATAATGAAGCTAATATTCCTTTCAGTAATAGTGCTGCTCTTGGGAATGAATTCATAAGGGTTATGGGAGCTATACCATTAAGACTGTTATGGTGATATCTTTGTTGAGACTCATATTTGTTGAAATATTACAGCAAAAATGGTTAACATTAAGTTTCCTTACAGTATACTCACTATACGAATTATACATTGACAATTAAGGGGGTCAACTTTTTCGGTAATGTTACTGTAGCTACAAGCTTCAGTCATTTATGTATTTATTTAAATAACATCCAATTTATTAATAAAACCTATTTAAGTTTTCAGTGTTTTGAGGG
Source organism: Danio choprae (assembly GCA_903798125.1). Taxonomy (NCBI): domain Eukaryota; kingdom Metazoa; phylum Chordata; class Actinopteri; order Cypriniformes; family Danionidae; genus Danio; species Danio choprae. The sequence goes on from CAIGQW010054176.1 coordinate 7,826,303, forward strand.
ATATTTAGTGTATTATGACCTACAGTATCCTCTGATTAACTATTTCAGGTTCAACTATACAAACTATGCATCTAATGTAACTTTATTGTAGGCTATATGTAACAAACACCTATTTTATGTGAAAATAGTCTTGTGGACACTTACATTGTCTATTGGTGCTCTAAATCTGCCGGTTTCAGACTGGTGAAAGCATTTTTTTATGCATTCACAATGGCATGAACCATTATAGGAGTGGTCAAATGTTTATATTACCTATTATTTTAATTATTAACATTATTATTAAAAAGTGAACTATTTCTCAGTATTAAAGGATTGGTCCCCCCATACATCTTGTTTTGACGTCCTTCAAGGGGGATAAAGCATTAAATAGGGGGGTCAATCCCCCCAAACTAAGTATAGTATCTTTAGTTTAGTAAGTATAGTATACTAAGTATAGTATACCCTAAGTATACTATCATAAATATTAGATATTGTCGCTCTTTTGTTGGTTTAACTGCTTATTTTTGTTCTAATTTTTCACTTTTAAAAACGTCTACTAAATTATTAAACATAAAACTAATTTTTAATAAATCTCAACAGGACTTAACATGTAATTTTATTGCAAAAAAAAGCTAAATGTAGTTATTTAATACTATAAGACCAAACCTAATTGGATAGTTCATATAATTTAAGTGCAAAAAAACTTTAAAAAACAAAACAAAACATTAATTCGTAAAATCTGGATACCCCATGTAATTTGACAATAAAATAAATGTACAATTTTACAGTTTTTGAAGGTGAAAAAGAACATATTATAAAATCATATTACATTTGATGTTTTTCATAGAAATAACTGTTTCTTATGTTTTTCTCCATATCAAGTTATGCAACATTGTCCAACATTAATCCAATCATAACTTCCCACTATTCTCTCCAAAAAACAAACAATCGTTTATGTCCTTCGATGAAAGAAAAAAAAAATCAATAAATAGAATTATGCTTACAAATAAAGGAGTGAATATCAGTAAAGGGTAAACTAAATCTTTAAATAGATGAAAACATCCCTCTAAGGCATGGGTGCCCAAACTTTTTTTCCTATAAAGGGCCAAAAAACCAAACTTGATTAAGGGCTGTGGGCCGAATATATACTAAACTTTATTACAATAAATTTGCCAAGGGGAATTTCCTTATTTATTCGGTAATAATAAAAAAACTAGAAAACATTGCTTTAAATCATATTAACTAATGTAGTATCATTTTTAGCATTTTATAATTAATTTATTACATTAAAAACATAAACAATCCAATTAATAACACAATGGAGTTCAATGCTGAATACACTAGTCAAGCTGCTCCTACCTTTACCTTGATTTGCTCGCAGAAGTCAGATGTACGTCAAGTGACAGTATTTACGTTTTTAAAGTCTGATTCATTTACAGCATTTAATTGTAATCATTTAATTTCAGTTGCCTTTTTTGTTGCTCAGCAATAAAACTAAGAAGCAAAAGATTACGTTAAATTCAAATGTCAAAGGCATTCGCCCCAACCACCTCCCTCTCTTTTCAGATGGGATGGTGGGCCAAATCGAAGTGCCCTACTTTGGGCATCTCTGCCCCAAGGAGTCAATGTTTCTTGTGTTAATTGTGTATTAATCTAATGAAATATTATGCAAATGTGAAAAAGCGTAAGTGATGCCCATTCCATGCTGCATTCACTGTAAACTGAGCCGTTCTGAGCCGTGGAAAACACCACATCACGAGCTGGACACATGAACAATGCAGATTAAGGGTATTACATTTCTTTTGTCTTTCAGGTATTTCAAATTAATTCAACTTTTTTTTGTTTGTTTGACAGATACTCAGCCAAAAGCAATGGTACAAATCACAATTTGAAATCGCAAATGTAATCTTTTATGCTATAGTGAGAAGTTGCAATCTATTTTATGTATATTTTAAAAATTATATTTGAAAGAATGGACAACATTTTAATATACATTAGGGTTTTATATCATTTTGTTAAATGAATGTTTAGTGCATTTAGTTTGATTATGTTTTGTATTTGTGTGCATGCCACTGTGCACCTGGTGACGCGGTGGCGCAGTGGGTAGCACAATCGCCTCACAGCAAGAAGGTCGCTGGTTTGAGTCTCGGCTGGGTCAGTTGGCATTTCTGTGTGGAGTTTGCATGTTCTACCCGTGTTCATGTGGGTTTCCTCCGGGTGCTCCGGTTTCCCCCACAAGTCCAAAGACATGCGGTATAGGTGAATTGGGTAAGCTAAATTGTCCGTAGTGTTTGTGTGTGAATGGGTGTGTATGGATGTTTTCCAGTGATGGATTGCAGCTGGAAGGGCATCCGCTGCGTAAAACATATGCTGGATAAGTTGGCGGTTCATTCCGCTGTGGCGACCCCAGATTAATAAAGGGACTAAGCCGAAAAGAAAATGAATGAATGAATGAATGTGCACCTTCTATGTTTTAGTTTTCATTTTGTAACTGTAATTTATATATGTCAAATTTTTACAGTAACTTTAAGGCAACCAAATCTGCAGTTTTGTATTATTAATTTCACCTTTTTGAAAGTGAGATTTCTTTTGTTTGTGGCTTAAATTATGAGCATTTTGTGTATGCTATTATACATTATTCATGGCAACATCTGCGATGATGAATGTTGTATATGGTGTATGATGAAGATAGAGGACAGATTCTGAGATCAGATTCTTCAGGCTTGAATTTATTGTGTCACTTCATATCATGACAATAGTCCCCTAAAGGTGAGAGTGGATCCAATACTCCCAGAAAAACAGAGCATTACACAACAAGGACTGCTTTGAATATCCAACATCCCAAAACAGCATGCAGATTTCCTTTTTTATTTTCTTCTAGACAAGCGTGAGTTTAACGGAGAGCTGGATTATTTTTTTGTCCTATTATCACACATTTGTCTCTTGCGCTATTGCAGAGATTCAAAGAGAAGTCAGACATTTCAGTATGAATAAATGTCTTGTGCACATCTCCAAAGCACTTTGCATTTTGGAATTAATACAACTCAATATAAGCGTATAACTATTAGTAAAAGACATCTGGAACAATGTTACCTAAATGAAAAATAGCCAAAGACTTCATTAAGTCTCAACAGCTGTTTGAGCGAGATTACAACAAGCTACAAATCCTCAACTTTTGCCTTGAAATTTGGCTTCCTGTGGCTTATGAGGAAATGTTATTGCTCAAGGACAGGCATTTATTTCATCTCCCTGTAATTACAGACATGTTTATGGGGCATGTCTCGAGACAGTGGACTCAACAGTTGTGTCATACAAATTAGATATGCCAACAAAAATGAAGTGGATGTCTGAAATAATATTTTGCTGTAGCAGTGTGCTTGATTAAATGTTCATAAATTCTCCATTGAAATCATCTGTAATAGCTTCAGCGACTGAGTTCTGCTGGAGTCTCAATTAACAGTGTGTTTACAGTCCTCCACTTGTTCCTCCATTTGCAGAAGATGTGTTTTTCCATTAATATAAGAACTTATGAAACCACTTGGTTGAAAACCCTTTAGTAAATGGAGAAACACATCCACATGCTTCAGAATAAATTGCAAGATTCTGTCTTTGCATTGGGCTGCACGGTGGCGCAGTGAGTAGCACGATCGCCTCACAGCAAGAAGGTCGCTAGTTCGAGCCTCGGCTGGGTCAGCTGGCATTTCTGTGTGGAGTTTGCATGCTCTCCCTGTGTTTGCGTGGGTTTCCTCCGGGTGCTCTGGTTTCCCTCACAAGTCCAAAGACATGCACTATAGGTGAATTGGGTAAGCTAAAATTGTCTGTACAGTATGAGTGTGAATGAGTGTGTATGGATGTTTCCCAGTACTGGGTTGCAGCTGGAAGGGCATCCGCTGCGTAAAATATATGCTGGATAAGTTGGCGGTTCATTCCGCTGTTTATTAAAGATTTATTATCTTTAATAAATTAATAAAAGGACTAAGCCGAAAAGAAAATGAATGAATGCATTTCTTTGCGTTTTAGCGTCACATCAATTGAGATTGGTCTCCATCTTAGATTAACTCTTGAAATGCATAAATGTTAATTACCAGTGTATTTCATTATGTGGTAAAAATAATCATCAATTGACATTAATCTTTAATTGGACAGCATTCAAAACATCTCCTTTACAATGTCGTCCACCATGTTAGTTGAATTGGTCACATGACTGTGGGACATGATAAAAATGCACCATCATTTTCAAAAGCATCCATTTTCATAGCCCACACTGCAACAAGAAATCGACGTTTCCAAATGTACCCATATTGGACAGTGTTTTCAAAAAGATTCATATTTCTTTCCCCCTAAAAACACCTGTCCACCATTTGTGGACAAAAGGTCAAAACTATGCATTTATAAATTAAATGTATTAGTGTGGACATGCCCTTAGCAACACAGCTGTTTTCAAATTACACAGTGGAATGAACCGCCAACTATTCCAGCTTATGTTTTACACAGCAGATGCCCTTCCAGCCACAACCCAGTACTGGGAAACATCCATACGCTCTCGCAATCACACACATGCTCATACACTATGGTCAATTTAGTTCATCCAATTCACTTATAGCATGTCTTTGGACTGCTGGGGAAACTAGAGCACCCGGAGGAAACCCACGCGAACATGGGGAGAACATACAAACTCCACACAGAAATGCCAACTGATCCAGCTGGGACTCGAACCAGCAAACTTCTCGCAAAAATGCAATGGTGCTGCTAAATTATGTACAAGTTAAAACTCTTTGTGCACTAAGTACATGTTGGATGATGGGTTAATAAAAAAATAAATAATAAAAAAATCACTTTCTCAGAATGGATGGAATGCCTTAGAAAAAGATGCATTTTCACACAAAAGCAAGTCTTACTAGAGCTATTTCTAAATAAGAAACTGTACTGTGTCCTTTGCAGCTTGGACAATATCATATCTAATCACAATCATTAGTTGCAGAAAGTGATAAGATGCTAAACCAATTGCATAGTGTCTTCATTCAAGCCAGCTGCATCCACTAATATGCTGCAGCTGCTGAACAAATCACATGTTCTGTCTCTGTCTTTTATCAGATTTTTCAAAGCTTTTTAATCCCATAATGCTCCCTCCTCTAGCGTAATTTGTTATTAAACGCAGGCGATTAGCTGTACTAGTTGTATTCCACTTTTATTAAAATGACTGGAATGCTAGTCAAAGCTGGGGGGGTTTATTTGATGGTAAATATCTGTTTAAGTGCGTGTGTAAGTCAGGGCACTGGTGTTTCCAGCAGAATTGCACTCGTTGACTTCTCCTGACACGTCATTTAGGAAAAAAGAAGGAAAGGGGAAAACGTGAGAAAGTGCTGAGTTGAAACCGAGTGCTTGGCAGAGAGCGGTTGGGCCTGGTCAGTGCAAATGCCAAGACATTCTGGAACTAGGCAAAGGGACTAAACAGGACATTTGGATGCAGGATAAAGATTCAGTAGAGCGTGTTTCGGCTTCCCAGCTTGAGATGTTTCTCCAGATGTTGGCAGCTGGAGGGTGCCGTTGCATTTATGGTTTATCTGTGAACAGCCGTGATTACGCTGTCTAGTATTTTTCCATCTTCCATATAACTTCGTTTCAACTCTTAGCATTGGGCCTGAGACTGTTCTGTATTTTTAGATATTATTTAGATATACAATCAAAATAGTTTAGTTGCTAGATAAAATTATTACTTGGAGGCATTCATTCCTCTTACTATTTTTTACAATTATTTTAAAGATATTATTATTATATTCACATTTTGTTTTGACATTTATTTTTATGGTCATTATTCATATTATTATTCATAAATTTATTTTCCTTCGGCTTAGTCCCTTATTTATCAGGGGTCGCCACAGCGGAATTAACCACCAACTATTCCAGCATATGTTTTACACAGTGGATGCCCTTCCAGCCGCAACCCAGTACTGGGAAACACCCATACACTCTCACATTCACATACGCACTCATACACTACAGCCAATTTAGTTCACCCAATTCACCTATACATGTCTTTGGACTGTGGTGGAAACCGGAGCACCTGGAGAAAACCCACGCAAACATGGGGAGAACATGCAAACTCCACACAGAAATGCCAACTGGTCTAGTCGGAACTCGAACCAGCGGCCTTCTTGCTGTGAGGCAACAGTGCTAACCATTGAGCCACCGTGCCATCTGCTATTATTATTATAATATTAATTAATTTACATTTATTTATTTAGCAGATGCTTTTATCCAAAGTGGCTTACAGATAAGATGAACAAATGAGGTTTGTGAAAGTGGTTTTGTGCCTCATGTGGAGCGGCACCACAGTTGTTTTGTAGGCAAATGTCAGTGTCTTGAATCTGATGTGAGAGGCTGTTGACAACCATTGCAAAAGTACGAACAAAGGTGTGACGTGTGTTTTTCCTGCATATTACAGACCAATCTTGCTGCTGCATTTTGGATCAGTAGCAGAAGATGGATAGTACCTGTCAAGAGAGTCTTACAGTAATCCAGCCTGGATAGAACAAGAGCCTGGACAAAGAGTTGTGTAGCATGCTCAGATAAGAAGAGCCAGATCTTTCTTATACTATATTGTAAAAGGCTAAACTGCTGGACCAGAAAGTTCTAGCAAAACATTAACTAACCATCAATTACAACTCTAAAGTTCCAGACTGTCCTTCACGATGTTACTGAATGGTTGATGTGCCTAGAAGTTGTAAGGAAGCTCTGGGTTGCACAAAATCACAAGCAGTTATGTCTTGGCGAGGAATTGAAGCTGATGGTCCTTCCAGCAAGAAATGTCTGTCAGGCAGGCTAAGACGTTAACAGCTTATGTTGGATCATCAGGCTGTTGAGTTAGAGGTAGACTACAGTATCATCAGCATAACAGTGATAGGAAAAGTAATGTCTTTGAATTGCAGATCTTAGTAATGACTTAAAGATGCAAAAGAGAAAAGGTCCAATTACTAAGCCTTGAGGCACCTTACTAGCTAGATGCTGCAATTTTGACTCCAAGCCACCATGAAGAACCTACCTGAGAGGTAGGACTTGAACCACTGTAGTGATCATAGCAGACAAATCCAACAATATGACAAGTGATGATTTAGAAGCTGCTCTAGTGAGTCTTGAACAACCGAGAGCAGTGCAGTCTCAGTTAAATGTCTGCTTCTGAAGTCAGGAGGCATTTCTGTGCAATGATGTCAAGACAATTGATTGAACATGACTTTTTGAAGTACTTTTGCTTATATACTGTACATGCATCTACTTGCATATACTGTACATGTACATGCAGATGTACATATTTCATATAAGGAATCACCAATAGAATCTCTTTAGTTTCATTTCTAAACGTTCGAATCACACAAAATTAGCAGAAACTCACATCTTATCTGAGCCCCTCCCCCGGAGAATCGTCAGTCTATAGCGATCGATGATTGGCTCCTGTACTAGACGGTGTGGCTTCATTCGCCCCGTTGACCATTACACTTTTCCCCATTCAAAACTATACGAGTGACACATAGTTTTCTATAGTCTTTGTTTTAAAACATTTGTATTTCTTTTGTCTTCCAGAATTCTTCTTACGGTTGTCGCTGGCCTGTCTGCATATTCCATTCACCTGCTGCTAAAATCTTCAGGGGTTGTGGGTGAGTATTTTATTACATTGACCCGAAACCAATTTCTAGCTCTCCTCTGTAATTTATTATGATTTTGAAAAGAAAAAAACGTTCTTGACCTGCTGCCCTGAGCTAAAATGAAGAGCTGATTTAGATGGAGGTGTTAACTGATGTCACATTACTCTCTCTTTTGGCTCGGTGACCATCTGCCTCACTCCTCTGTGAGGGATTTTAATTGGCCAGAATATTTCTGGTGTGCATTAGGCTAAAAATAGCCAAGCTTCTGCTGCGCTTGATCAATTGTGGCTGTCATTGTCAGCGCTGTATCAACGATAAGCCCACGGTTACATTGTCACCACAAACGCATATTTACCATATGGTCACCTTGAAAAATGATATGATAGTTGCTTAATGAGAGCCGTTTAGGAATGATGCTTTGTGATAGAGTTTAATCATCAGTTAAAATGACTGTAATATATACAGTATATATACAGTGGGGGAAAAAAGTATTGAACAGGAACTGTTGACATGAAATTGAACCTGATTTTGGTAAAAACCCAAACAATACAAACATAAAAATAAAACAAAACAAAAATATCCTAAAAAAAATCATTATGTGTAATAACAATGAAATGACACAAGGAGAAAGTACTGAACCGTATTTAATACTTTATATAAAAGGCTTTTTTGCTGATGGCAGCTTAAAGGCAACTCTCATATGGAGAATGAAGTCACATGCATTGCTCAGGTGTGAGTTTTTCACAGACTTCAACAGAGTGCAAAAATCTTGATGGTTCTGTGGGTCTCGTCTATCAAATCAAATCTGATCTTTATTGTGTATTTTCTATTGGATTCAAGTCGGGTGATTGGCTGGGCCATTCTACAGCTTGATTTTCTTTCTCTAAAAGCATTTGAGAGTTTCCTTGGCTGTGTTTTGGATCATTGTCTTGCTGAAATTTCCACCCTGGTTTCATCTTCATCCTGCTAATGTAGATGTTGGACTGAAGCAGCTAATATTTATTTACACTGACGAAGGGCAGAGGGTTGCTGAAGAACCACTGAGAGATTTCAGCCGCTGTCTAGGCTTTCACTGCCTTTCTGCACCTCCCTTTTTCCCTGTGTCATTTAATTTTACTACACAAAACTTAATTTGTAAACGAATTAATACTGTTTTCTTTGTATATATGGATTTCTTTGATTGTTACCAACATCTGGTGAAAATTTCAAGTCAACAGCACATTTATAAATATGTTTTCTGAGAAAAATGGTGACGTGTTCAATACATTTCTTGCCTTATTTCAGTATATTTTTTATATAGTGTAGGACTATATTAGGTAAAAGAAAATGTATTTTTGTTATTGTTGTCAATTCTGTTATTATTTTTAATAAGAAAAATATGTATTTTTTTATTAGCTTTTTTGGTGTAAGCATCTACTTTTAAAGGAATGAGGATTGAAGTACATTAGAAATACAAAGAAACTAAATTTGTAAAAACATTATAAGCAATATATATTTTATATGTTTTTCTCAGAAATATTTAATATCATTAATTACTAGTATTTTTGATTATTATTACAATCATATATTATTTTAAATGAATGAATAATATTAACAGTATCTAATATCAATAATCAAAATATTAATAAGATAAAGAAACATTCTATTTTATTTATGTCTTTTACAATTTATTAAAGAAACTAAAGAAACTAATTTGTACAAATGATGCACTATATATTTTATATGAGCTTTGTCAGAAATATTAAATATTACTAGTTATTAGTATTTTTGATTATTATTACAATCATGTATTATTTTAAATGAATGTATATTATTAACAGTACTTGATACCAATAAAAATAATATTAATAACATAAAGAACACTTTTACCATATTGCTGTGTTTTATAGTGTGTTCATTAACATCTTTTTGCTTTATCGTCAGGCATTAGAGCTTATGAACAACTGGGCTACCGAGCTTTCGGCACACCAGGCAAGATGGCAGCTGGCATTGCGATCACCCTGCAGAACATTGGAGGTGAGACACTGTCAAACAGTTACATCTCAGGAGACACTATGTATTGTTTTGTGACCCCTGTCAAGGGCAAAGCACACCTATACAGCTCTACAGAGAAACTGACTGGACTCTGAATGGATCGCTATGTCATGTTTCTCATTTACACTGTAGGTCATCACTCTGTTATTTTTTATTCCTTCATTCTCACAGTAACCTTTCCTCCCCTTCCTCTGTGTTGTCCTCATTTTCTTAGGCTGCAGTTTATTTCAGAACAAATTTATGTTAATATTACAATCACGATTTAGCATAAATGATATATTTAGCATAATTAATCAGCATATAGTGCAATTTATTTTCTTAAAATGTTTATAAACAGCGTATGAGTGTATGAGCTATTTTGACATCACCCATTTTAAATATATTAAACTTAAAGCTGTATGTAAAATGAACAAGAAAACCTTAGTTATATATACTTAATTATGCAACTTAACTCAATGTCTTACACTTAAAAAAATTAAAACAACAATTAAATCTATCAAGTAAATCCAAGTTCTTTAAACTTAAAATGTTTTTTTTTACATAATTGTAGGTATTTTATGTGCAATTCCAGTATTATGTACTTATACACACACATATATAACAGAGGTTACAATAATGTAGCTTTCATTTATTTAAAATTTGCAGATGTCCAGTAAAATGTCAAATTTCGTCTTGGGTTTGCTTAAATTCATTCTAACTGCAATGTTATTTGACATGCCGTTACATTTTTTTTCATTCACTTTATTTACCAATTAATTAATTGTAATTATTATTTTGTAATTCTGGCACAGTGGCTCAGTGGTTAGCACTAGTCGTGTCCCATATGGGCCAGTCTGTGTGGAGTTTGAATGTTCTCCCTGTGTTGGCGTGGGTTTCCTCATGCATTATAAGGGAATTGGATGAGCTAAATTGGCCGTAGTGTATGAGTGTGTGTATGAGAGTGTGTATGGGTGTTTCCCAGTACTGGGTTGCAGCTGGAATGGCATCCGCCGCGTAAAACATATGCTGGAATAGTTGGCAGTCCATTCCGCTGTGGTGACCTCTGATAAATAAGGGACTAAGTCGAAGGAAAATGAATGAATGAAGATTTTGTAATTATTTCTACTTTTAATTTTTACTTTGTTATAATTCTTTGTTATAATTTACTTTGTTATAATTTACTTTGTTATAAGTCTCTTTTATAACATATATATATATATTTTGTTTTAATCTTTTTTGTTTTTTTATCATTTAATATTTTGCTTTTAATGTTTCAAGTTTAGTTTTTAAAGGGTTTTGTCATATGAGCTGTGATTTACTTTCCAGTTTTGGAAAAAGACCTTGAGCTTTTTGGCGTTTGATGCATGTTTATAAAACTAAATATAGAACGGATTGTCTTCATTACTGTGACATTTGCTTCCAGGGTAATAACCACAATCCCCTGGAGTAGACGAATGTGTCCTGGATTAGGGTGTTTACTGTATATATATATATATGTGTGTGTG
>CAIGQW010054176.1:7847439-7859649 GCA_903798125.1 Danio choprae
ATATATATATATATAATATTCTCTTTCATGCAACCAAACTTCACAGATTTATCCATATCTGTGTTCTTGAGAGTTTTTAACAGAGGCATATGTTTATACAGAGTTTTCTTGGTTATATACAAAGTTTTATTCTACTGTTTGTAGTATTGGTGTGGCACGGTGGCTCAGTGGTTAGCACTGTCATCTTACAGCAAGAAGGTCGCTGGTTTGAGTCCCGGCTGGGCCAGTTGGCGTTTCTCCCTATGTTCTCCCTGTGTTGGCGAGGGTTTCCTTCGGGTGCTCCGGTTTCCCCCACAGTCCATGCGGGATAAGTGAATTGAATAAGCTAAATTTGCCGTAGTGTATGTGTGTGAATGAGTGTGCATGGATGTTTCCCTGTACTGGGTTGCGGCTGGAAGGACATCCGCTGCATAAAACATATGCTCTATAAGTTGGTGCTTAATTCCGCTGTGTCGACCCCTGAAAAATAAGGGACTAATCCAAAGGAAAATAAATAAATAAATGAATGAAGGAACGATAAAAAGAGAAAACATTTTGCTCTAATAAGTAAAAAAAATAAATAAACAAGAATTTCAAACCTTTATTCTGATTTTTGTGTTAGAAATGTATGCCAGTGCATATTTAATAAAATAATGCCTCATTTGCATATTTAACCATTTAGAAAACTTCTAATACAAAAAAACAACAGATGGGGAAGTATGATAATACCTATTAGTTATATATACAGTGCTCAGCATATATGAGTACACCCCGTTTTAAAAATTGATATTTATATTTATTTCTCAGTGAATATAGGCAGTGTATTTTGGTGCATTTAAACAAAACAGATTTATTAAACAGATACATTTATTAAAATAATATTTCAGTCACCGAACAACTTTAAAAATAGAAAGATAATTTTCATACTAATATTGCCAAAAAAAACATTTAAATACAAAATTAAATATATTTTTTGTTTCTCTTGATTTTTACTACTGGTTTTAAAAATATTTAATATATATTCCTAAGTTATTTTATTAGATTACTTAGCTCCAGATTTGGCTTCACTACTGACTAATGTGTATGCACAAATATAATATTGGAAAGCATCCTATAAAAAATATTAATTTAAATGAGTGATTTGTACACTGTATATATTCATTCATTCATTTTCTTTTCGGCTTAGTCCCTTTATTAATCTGGGGTCGCCACAGCGGAATGAACCGCCAACTTATCCAGCATATGTTTTACGCAGCGGATGCCCTTCCAGCTGCAACCCATCACTGGGAAACATCCACACACACTCATTCACACACATACACTACGGACAATTTAGCTTACCCAATTCACCTATAGCGCATGTCTTTGGACTTGTGGGGGAAACCGGAGCAACCCACGCAAACACGGGGAGAACATGCAAACTCCACACAGAAATGCCAACTGACCCAGCCGAGGCTCGAACCAGCGACCTTCTTGCTGTGAGGCGACCGTGCTACCCACTGCACCACCGTGCAGCCCACACTGTATATATAGTATATATATTTCATATTCACCTACAGTTTCTTGCTTTAAAGGGCAAAGCACAATTATAATACATTACAGCACTTGATATAGCAGGGATGGGACATTTCCTCAATCACAGAAGGTCATTTGGTCATCCAGGACTACTCTTTTACACACCATTAGGAGACAGCAGTGTGACTCAGCTGAGACGGAGAAAGCGGAGGAGGTTTTGTTAAGGAGAAAGAAGTGCTGAGACCTGTCAAGATGGATGTGCTGAGTGGTCATTCAAGATTAGATGTCAGAGGCCGGCTGAATTCATTGGGAAAAAGAGACAGAATAGAGTGTTTATGTGTGCTTTTTGAAGCTGTGTGAGGTGCAAGAACAGATTGAGAGCTGCTCAGCTGTCGAGATGTGCTTGCTGATGTCACAGATCTAATCATCTGTTCAACATATCATTGGTGAATTATTGGTCATGTTGGAGTTGTGTTAGCACACCCTCTAGTGGCCCTTGTGCGTTAATGAAGTGCATCGCCGCTGTGAGCTAAAAGAGAAATCCAGTTGTAACAATGTGGTCAATCATAAAATACGGTTGGTTTGTTAGTTGATTTACTAATATGAAAACGTTTGGAGTTGTTAAGATATTTCAGTGTTTTTGAGAGAAGTCATTGATGCTTACAAAGGTTTCATTTATTTAATATAGGAGGGCTAATAATTTAGTCCTCAACTGTATATACAATCAAAATAAAATTATAATAACATTGAGGCTAATAATATTGAACCTAAAACTGCTTTTCCAGCCAAAATAAAACAAATAAGACTTTCTCTAGAAGAAAAAAGATTATTAATATTATATTTTAGTATTGATATTAAAATTTCCTTGCTCCATTGAATATCACTTAATAAATATTTGAAAAAGAATAAATATTTTACTGGAGGGCTAATTATTTTTCCCTCAACTCTATATATGATTGTATATACTGTATATATATCTTTTATGTTCACCATCTGAACACAGCAGTCTCTTTTCAAGAAATATTCAATAAAATCTTATTTAACATTGGGTGTGTTTAGGTTGTTTTTAGCAGTCTGCTACCTTAAAAAAGTTTGAGAACTGATCTAAAGGAATAAATATTTTTAATTTCATGTTTAATTTTTTTTGTTTGTGTGTAGATAAGGTAGAAGCCGAGCTGTTGCACACATACAGTCGAATCGACCCGTACGACACACTCATCCTGTGTGTTCGTCTGGCTGTGCTGACTGCCGTCACACTCACCGTACCCATAGTTCTCTTTCCTGTAAGTATCACACACTATACGCATAACATTTGAAGGTGCACTAAGTGAATTTTGACAGTGTAGATATTTAAAAGCACCAAAACAAATCATGCTCAAATCATATCATTTCATATTTTTCACTCAATGTAAAGAATTTTATTTCAATATTTATACACTTGTTTTTGTCATTCATTCATTTTCTTATCGGCTTAGTCCCTTTATTAATCTGGGGTCGCCACAGCGGAATGAACCGCTAATTTATCCAGCATATGTTTTACGCAGCGGATGCCCTTCCAGCCGCAACCCATCAATGGGAAATATTCATACACTCCCATACACTACGGACAATTTAGCTTACCCAATTCACCTATACCGCATGTCTTTGGACTGTGGGGGAACCTGGAGCACCCGGAGGAAACCCACACGAACACGGGGAGAACATGCAAACTCCACACAGAAATGCCAACTGACCCAGCCGAGGCTCGAACCAGCGACCTTCTTGCTGTGAGGCGATTGTGCCACTCACTGCGCCACCGCGTCGCCACACTTGTTTTTTTATGTGTGCATTTGTTTTGTTTGTTTATTTAATTTATTGATTTATTTTTAATTTTTTTGTGCTGTTATTATTATTTACCTTCTATCACCCTGGCACTGTATTGTTAGTTCTATTGTCATGTACCTGTTTAAAGCATAATAATAATAAAAACTATGTTATTGCTCAACGCACCTATTACACTATAAAAATTCCTCCTGGTGCTCCAGTTTCCCCCACAGTCCAAAGACATGCGGTATAGGTGAAATAGGATGAACTAAATTGGCCGTAGTGTATGAGAGTGTGTGTGAATGTGAGAGTGTTTGGGTGTTTCTTAGTACTGGGTTGCAGCTGGAAGGGCATCTGCTGCGTAAAACATATGCTGGAATAGTTGGCTGTTCATTTCGCTGTGGCGACCCCTGATAAATAAAGGACTAAGCCAAAGGAAAATGAATGAATAATTGACTAAACATATTAAGATAAACTTTGTATACCTTAAAAAATGCAGTTGAAACCTGTTTAAATAACTTCAATTAAGTTAAAGTGACATAAAAACATGTGTTGTCATAACTTTCTGTTCTTTACAGTGTTATCTTTACAATATAACACTGCCCTTATGCAGTTCAGAGAGGAGACAGGATTGGATGGAAATATGATCTGATTGAAATATGATCTGATTATGTCTTTTTCACAGGTAAGGAGAGCGATTCAGCAGTTGTTCTTCCCGAATAAAACCTTCTGGTGGCCACGTCACATTGCCATAGCTGTGACCCTCCTCACCCTCATCAACTTACTGGTCATCTTCGCCCCAAACATCCTGGGCATCTTCGGGGTCATCGGTAGGTTTTGTATTGCGCTTTGATTTAGAATTTTGGCCTGATTTACACCATTAAAATGTGTGTTGTTCAATTGAATCACAAGTAGATGAAATGAAACACATTCCTGTTTACTCCGAGCTCCTATTTATTCAGTAGTTAATATGTCTGTATTGGCTAATGCTGAATACATAGACTGTAAAAAAATATGGACGTGGTATCCGTTTCTGAAGAGCACAAATGAAGCTACAAGTGGGCATGGCCAACTGTCATCATTTTGTTCATCACGCAGGTAATCGAAAAATGGCAAAGAGGCGGGGCGTGAGCGCAACTACAGATGCCTGCTAGCATTTTGCTTAGACGGGCTTTTCTTTGGTAGAAACGATTAATACTTCATTACCTGCAATTCGTTTGTGTTCTGACCATGTGCTTGATAAAGTGTTTCGTCTTTTAAAAACACTGTAGTAATACATTGAGCCACTAAGCATTGTTCTAATGATGTTTTTCTACAGGAGGAAAATGCTAATTTCTTCCAAATACTTAAAATATTGTCTGTGTTAGTAAATGCAAGGCTATAAACTTCAGGCATAACACTGTATGACAACGTTTCAGATGACGGTTCTGTAGCCTACAGCTAATCAATCTGTCAGATTCTGGAGTGCATTCGAGTTCTAAAGAAAATTATAAATTATAAATTATCCTAAATAAAACAAATACATTTATAAATATGATATATAAGTATATAAGAATTTCACTCACCTGGGAAATGGAGGCCATATGAATTGGTTTGTGAGCACAATTAGGTCCACAGCATGCCATATCTGACAATTAGAAATAATTCCAGAAAGGCAATTAACTGTGTAAAGCCACATAAAACAATAAATAAAAGGTTATTATGCATTGGTGTGGAAAACAATATATAGTTATCTTTATAATTGCGATTCTTGTTGTGAGCAGGCCTTTGTATTTATTATATTTAAAGGCACAGTATGTCATTTTTATGCATTCACAACAAACAAAAACATAATTTGATGACGCTGTGACTGAGTGTGGAATCAAGGGAGTTGTTGTCTTCATTATATCCTATGAAAAACCTGCAGAAATCATGTTGATAGATAAGCTAAAGTGTTACACACTTATTATTATAGTGTGAAATGTGCTATTCTGCTGCTCGGTGAAGTCTAATAAAACACACAACATATTCACCCGATTCGAATGTTATCATTCGATTGAATGGGCGTTATCAGATATCAGCTGGTAGATATGGGCCAGTAGGGGCCTTCTGCGCCTACTAGTAGGCTCAGAAGGCTGTAATCATCCATTCACATGGTTAATCAGCTTTACTAATAGAGAAGACTCCTGATCCAGATCTGTTTTTTACATTACTGTGACGGTTGGGTTTAGGGTTGGGGTAGGGGTAGACGTTAATAAATTACAATAAATGGGAAATTTAATAAATAATATAAATAATTTTCGTTAACTTTCGGCCGCAGCCGTATGTGATCTATAGCTGATTAACCAAGTGGATGGATGATTACAGCCTTCTGAGCCTACTTGTAGGCGCAAAAGGCCCCTACTGGCCCATGTCTGTCAGCTGATAACCACTGATAACGCCCATTCAATCGAGTGATAACGTTCAAATTGGCTGACATATTAAAGAGTCTTTACTTTAGTGAAAATCAAGGGCTTATGATGTCATGATGACTGTATTTGAACATTCTGCAAAACATACGGCATAATGTTAGCACACAAGTCAGTAAAACAGTTCAGTTTTTGAATATTTTAATGAAAAAAACTTACATATTGTGCTTTTAAATGTAATAATATACAATGATCATAATGCAGTCCAAGCATATTGCATATGTATACAGTATACTCTATTTTACACCAATATGTTTATTTAGAGACTTTGTAAGGCTGTTTTAAATGGTTTGTTTACACATGTTTTTTGACTGTCTGGGGTTTCATTAGGCTAGTCAGTTGCAAAATTTCCATTTAAGCATTAATGAAATGAGTTGTGATGCGTATCCCTAGTGAAAAAGGCCCAATGTTTTTCTTCTGGTTCTTTCTTTCTTTTGAAGTTTCATTAGTCTGAAGCGTGTGAGTGTGAGAGCGGTGTCCTAACGTATCGCCATGGAAACCTCAAGGACCTCTCAGTCGCTTTTATATCCACATGCTTTAAAGTCTCATACTATAATACGGCACCAGTCGTGCATAAATCCAGAATTATTAATCGCCTCTGGAATGTGTAGATAATTATCAACACAGTCCCATTATGGTCTCACAGTTAACTCGATAACACTAATTGTTTCTCCACTTTGTGTGAGAAGAACAAACACCATTGTTCTTTTACAAGCCGACCACCCAAAAACCTGAGAATTCTCTTTATTACAAGGCTTATGTAACTTGAACCACTTTAGCTGAGTTAGTCCTAAGGGATGATGTTAGTCAGGTTTAGGTTTACGTTAAGTAAGTGTCTATATGTGTTTGTTTTTCCGCAGGTGCCACATCCGCGCCATGCCTCATCTTTATATTTCCGGCTGTGTTTTATATCCGCATTGTTCCAAAGGAAGAAGAACCCATGCGATCAACGCCGAAAATCATTGTAAGTACTTAGGCACATAGCGTATTTGGTTTCTTCCCATTCATCTGCAGTGGGATATAGTTTCTTACCTCTTTTAGGAATGTAGATGCTTTCAATACATTCACACTATTAGATTAAGACTCTCTGAAAACTAATCATGCTAAGAGCTTCAGAAATCCCTCGGGTAATCTTTTGTTGTGATCCACAGCAACTATTGTAAACTGGTTGCGCTCAAGTTGGCCGAACTGCAGGAATCTGGAGTTGGGGTGAAACCTGAACATATATAGTCATTCTATTTATGAATCGCATGAAAACTGCCAAGAAATGTCGAGGTTATAATTAAGCCTTAAATCAGTAGAACTTAATAATAAAGGCCATTTTTGCATTGTGGAATTTTTTTCATGAGAAATAAGCCAATTTGTTTTCTTTATTTTTAAACTTTTAAATAAAATTGATAAAAACAATGCATTTGTAAATTTAAAATTTAAGTATGCAAATTAATGCAAATTTTAATAAGAATATTAATAATAAATAATGATACAAAAATTGGGTCATGCACATGGAAAGTCATAATGCAAAAAAATGAAGGAAGTGGCCTAAATTTCGTTGCAATTTGTTTTAGTTCTTTGTAAAAAAAATATTTCTACATTTTTATAAATTATAAAATATTTTATATATATACTTTTTTGTATATATTTTCTTTTATTGTAAAATGTGCTTTAATCTGCTAACATTTGAAATCATGCACAAAGCTATAAGAAATCCTCTTAAAATTAAATTTTTTTCCATTTAATTACATCTAGGGCTTTATTTTAATGATCTAAGTAAAAGTCTAAAGCGCATGGCGCAAAAGCATTAATGGTGTGTCCGAATCCACTTTTGCCATTTTAAGGACAGAAAAATGCGCTCTGCGCCCTGGCGCATGGTCTAACAGGGTTGTGCTTATTCTCCTAATGAGTTATGGGTGTGTTTTGAGCATAACGTATATTAAACCAATCAGAGTCTCATCTCCCATTCCCTTTAAGAGTCAGTTGCATCGCGCCATGGCGCATTTGCTATTTACATGGCTGACATTGTCAGTGAATAAACTGAACACTTTACTAGCGAGAAAACAGTTAAACAGAGCATCTGCAGTGCGAGGATAAAGAACGAGCCTCCTCCATTCGGCCTCTTTACTTTAATCCTTTACTTTCGTGGAATAAGGAAGCGGTGGAAACTCACTCCACTGAAGACATCCATCAGCCTACATATTTAATTTAATTTGTTAAGCACAAAGATTTGTTTTAAAACTATTTTTGTAACATTTTAATCCTTTAATTTTCATATGTAAAGATATTTGTGTATTGCTGTACATTCTATGTGTATTAAGCAATGTATAGGCATTTGGACCATGCTTAGTTGGTCAATGGCATGGTCTATTTCAATTCCTCAAAATAGCAATGCGCAAACAATGCGCCTTAACACACCTCCTTTTTAGACCAGCACACCCATGAGTCCACAAAGTGGTGTAAATGGATTTGCTATTTAAACAACGTGATGCAAAACATGAAAATTAGGGTTGCACTGGTATTGAAAATAGCAACAAATCGTGCCATACATGTCTTGCGCTTTAATGCACCGGGTGTATGATAGGGCCCTTTATTTCAAGGCATTTATAAATATTTCATTAATAACTTTGGTAGCAGTGTTAATAATCATGTCTCTTCTTTTACAGGCTGCTTGTTTCGCCTTGATAGGAGTGCTATTTATGATAATGAGCCTGAGCTTCATCATCATTGATTGGACATCAGGGAGCAGCAAAGCAAGCAGTGGTCATTAGACCACGCTCTTCAATGCTTTATGCTTTTATAATATTATTTTTTGGGTCTGTAGTTGGGCAGGATGCATAATCTCAAGAATAGTAACAGATTTTAGATTTAGTTGCATTCAACCAATGCATTATTTGGCCTTGTGACCTGCATGTGCTGTAAATGGGGGATTGCCCCATCTCAGGCTGGCATTAACTCCACTTAAAGACCACCCGATTTAAAAACAAAAAAAGAAATATATAAAAAAGTATGGAAATATTTTGCTGTAATATGTGGGGTGATTATAAGTCCATGATAGTCAGTATGTGCCATAGTAACAGCACATGCAGTACGCAGGGCTCACAAACAAAAGGGATTCTGCATTCTAACCAAACAGACTCATCATCTGAACCCAGCCTCCCATCTGTCCCTACATATTATGACCTTTCACCTTTTGGCCACATTCATAGGAGATTTGAATCACAGTAAGTGCTCAGTTACGATGGGAGGATCGGTGGTTATTATTAAGGTGTTTATTTCATCATATCTCATCTATAGATATAGCAATACTTCTGTGCAATAGCTGTGAGATATATCTGACACTGAAAGCTGTTGAGTCCCAGAATCCAGACTTGATTTGGCTGCAGTCTATTACACAATTTTAAACGTATGCAAATTGTACATACAGTGCAACTGATGTACATGTCACATTTTTATATGGATTTATAATCGTCATCCTTTCTATAATATTTAGAGATTCGTATATTAGCTGGAATATGAACATACATATATATGATATATATAGATAGAGAGTAATCTGATTCATCTGGTGTTCAGATTATCTATCACATCCCTTTACAATATTTGTGACTATTCCACTAAAATGGCATCTTTGAAGGTGACAGAATTACTCTAGATAAAAGGCACATTTGAGTATATTGAAAAGCACAGAATGGAAAAGCACAGTTTACCATAGGGTCAGTTTGTAATGACCCCATGAGTCCTGCTGACAGACTGATTTTGAAACACTCTCTGTGTTTATATGCAGAGAAAACCAAAAAAAGAAACATTCACAGGGTCTTCTCCTTGATTGGAGAAACAAATAATATGTAGTTACAGGGCAAAGTTATGGAAAGCTGATATGTGTTAAGAATGCTTTGCTAGAAACGAGACCATTAAGCCACATAGATGAATCATTTCGCAGATCGGTTCCTGAGTCATTGAAACCATAAAGTGCCCCATTATGCTATTTTAATTTTCTTATTTTACTCTACAATTGTCTAATTTAAGAGCTTTACATTCATCCAAGAAAAAAACACACTACTTTTACTTCTTTTTACAACTTTTTTTTTCACTACTTCCCTTGATATGTTTCAGCTCTTTTTTTGCAGTGTTTAAAATGGTTCATTCAAGGGCCTGCTCTTTAATCCCCTCCTACTCTGCTCTAATTGGTCAGACGACCCAGTCTGTTGTGATTGGTCCGCCACGAATTGACCATGTCTGAATTTGAGCTCATACTCAGCACTTGTAAACAAACAGTAATGCTGGTTTCACACCAAATGCGCTTTCAGCAGCACAAGTCTTCATAGTTGGGTAAACATAGAAAGTAGTGAATGGGTGAGTGCAACAAATAAATTTTTTATGCTCAAATAACAAAAGAAAACCTTCACAATAGTGTTATCATGACTTTCAGAAAAAGGAAAAAAGTGTAAGACTGATAACATCAGCCAGAAAAGAGAACAATGGCAAATTTACTGTCCCGCCTATAAATGCTGCATTAGAATCACCTAGCATAACACAGTGTCCTAACGACATGCGATAAAAGTGTTTTTCCATGTTAAAAGGTTTGTTTGTCCTAACCATCTGCGATGGTGACGTATGAAAATTCTACTGACACATGAAATTTAGCGACATCGCAGCAGAACAACAGCATATACTACTATGACAATAATCACCTCAGGTGCAGAATATGTGCTTTATTCTGTGTTAAATGCTACCAATGTTAGTTTAAATACCATTTTACGTGACATTTATTTCCATACTACTGAAAGCAGCAGCAGATCTCACATCACATCCAATAATTAGCAGACGGTTTGAAAATGACAGTCAGAACTGTGGCTCAGTGCAAACCAACAACATCAGTCACTCAGTAGCCTATTAATAATGTCAAGGAGGTTTAATGTGAATTAATTAGATTAAAAGCCTTTACCATTTCATTGAAAGTGCAGGGGCCGGTATTTAAATGTTTCTGTCGCGTCACGTTTGGTGCAGACAAACAAATTGCTTGTCGCTGGAATTTTGTCGCGTGTTGTTAGGACATGGTGAAAGCATTAACTATTTTTATTGTCATTTGATGCAAATATGATATATATAATATGATATTATATGTTAGCTTTATAAATGCACACACGTTTTGTTTTTTAAATTTAAATCTTAAAAACTTTCGAGGATTTAAGAAGCTGATGACCGTTAAAAGCACCAATCACTGTCTTTTGAAAAGGTTGTGAATGCACAGATTTCACCTCAACCACAACTTTCACGCAAGTTAAAAAATTAAACTTTGAAAATTTGGGTGAAACACATCCTGCGAGTAATCTAGAGCGAGTGACAGCATCTGGTGTGAACCCAGATTAAAAATGGCGTCCATTTTACTATATCAGTTCAAGCCAGAGCTCTCAATGTCTTCTCAATGTGTTGAATACACTAACTCAACTATTTGAGGATCAAAGTTGACATTGTTTTCAGATCATACTGTGGCGTTATGTCAATTTGTTAAAAACTTACATAGGTTTACACATTTCGGTTCATTCTTTTAAACAACAGTAACTCCATTTATCCTACACTTTGACTTTTGATACTCTACAGACTGTTTACGTTCACAAACAGATCATTTTCACACTACATGAAAGATAGAATCGAAAAAGCAAAGCATAATAGGGGCACTTTCAAGTAAGACCATTACCCCATGTAGATGGATATATTGGCGATCGGTCGACGAATATTGAAACCTTAAACTGTAGCACTTTCAGTTGAAGCACAACTTCCGATGTAGAGACCGACTTCTTACATAATCATAGATGAATATATTTTGTAGACAGATATATGAACAAAGCCTGTGTACTACTAACTGTAAATTGTTGAGAGAAGAAAAAAAAAGTAATATGTCTAACATGGTACATGAATATTTTAATCTTTGTAATTGAAACTCGTCATCCTAAAACATTTTAAATCAAGCACTTACTGGCCCATAATGATCTAAGTGGTAACACTGTGGTGTTTTATTGTGCGTATGTGTGTGTGTGTGTGTGAATGTGCGCGTTTTCTCCTCTTCTCACTTACGGAGAAATAATACTTCAGTCAGTGAATGTACTGTAATGGACTGTAAGATGTCTATATGAGATGTGCGTTTAAATTGTGGTACTTTTTTTATTCATTTGTCTGTTTAATTAATGTTTAATGGATAAACCGGCCACCCATCGAATAAATAAATCATCATATCTGTGAACCAGTATCAGATTAATTACATATCTCAATATCTCAGTGTTTTAAATGTCTCTGGTGCTGCATCAAGGCATTATAATATATTGAATATTACAATTTAAACGTCCTGTTTGGGGTTTGTTAAAAAGCATAGTTGTTTATCGCGGCCAGATAGGTTAATCGAGATTCCCTCTTTGGTGTTATACAGAATACATATAGAAATAGATGATTTACTGATTAATTATGTGTGTGTGAG
>CAIGQW010054176.1:7860049-7914853 GCA_903798125.1 Danio choprae
AAAATTGTCCGTAGTGTATGTGTGTGAATGAGTGTGTGTGGATGTTTCCCAGTGATGGGTTGCAGCTGGAAGGGCATCCGCTGCGTAAAACAAATGCTGGATAAGTTGGCGGTTCATTCTGCTGTGGCGACCCCAGATTAATAAAGGGACTAAGCCGAAAAGAAAATGAATGAATGAATTAATAAATCCACTGTCCATTGAGACTATAATCCCCTTTTCTTCCATGTGTTCAAAATGATGAGAATACTTCCATCACAGAAATCTAATGCTCTGCCATCTTGGTTTCTGTCTGTTCCTGCATTCTCTCACTGAGTGTGATTCAACTTGATTACACTCATTTTAATTCAGCAATTGTTTTAAGCAAATTAATCTAAAAAGTAACTCGAGTTACATTTTTAAAATCAAATATTATTACTTAATTTTTTTAAGTAATGCGTTACTTTACTCGTTACTTAGAAAAGTAATATTATTACATAGCTCACGTTACTTGTAATGCGTTCCCCCAACACTGATTATACATGGTCTGTTTCTTTGAACAATTTAATGCAGCCTTGATGAGCATAATCAAAATCTTCCCATAGGAAAAAGAAAAAGTTAAAGTTAAAAAATCAATTATATACATACACACAATGTTTATTTATTTTACAAGATCCATTAGATCTATATGATTATATATTTTTTTATAATACAAAAATATCACCTGATCATTTAATTCTTTTGATTTTGGGGTGAAATGTCATTTAGAAGGATCGTGATGTTGATTTCGCTGATGATTTCCTTTGAGTGTTTGACTCCTGTCTGGTGCATCTGCTGCATCAACTGATTTACCGATGAAGGTAGTTAACCAATAAGATCCTTTTTAACTTACTATCATATATAGCAAAAGCTTGAAATCTTTAGTTTGAGCGATGAACATGCATAAATACCGTTCCCTTTATAAAAGTACAATCTATGAGTGCTGCGACTTGAGCATTAGCAATGGCACACCAGAAACTGCCCTGAAAAACATGATTTTTCCCCCATAATGCCGTGCTTCCGTCCCCAGCATTGTATCTTTCTGGGCTTTTTAAGCACCCGCAGATTGTATGATCTCCAAATCTGCGCGGTATCACAAAGTAGCGGGAAAAAGGTAGGGGGAAAGCATTTCTTTGTGTTTTTAGCAGCTGTGTACTTGTGTCCAGTCAGCGTGACGTGTTCCTTGTGATGTAATGAAAGTGTCATCTGTTTTGTAACAGTTTCTATGAGTTCATTACTTAACATGGCAGCATTTATAAATAATGTACATAAATGTAAACCCTTTATATTATATTAAGCACATCTATAGTTTGTATATTGTAAATAGTCAGATGATGTTTAGTCTGATGATTAAAACGTAATAATTTTTAAAAGAAATGCTTTTTAAAAAGCCAGTTGATGTCTTTATTTTCTTTATTCTCAGTATCAAGTACATTGCTGGCAGTTAATGTACTGTAAACAATGTTCAAATAAAAAAAAAAAAAAAAGAATAAATAATATTCATTATTGATTCGGTCTGTTTCAGTCTGTCTCACTGAACAAAGCAAATCTCAAAGCAAATCTCTCTGTCACGAAAGCAAATTCCTCGTATATGTGAACATACCTGGCAATAAAGCCCTTTCTGATTCTGATTCTCTGAACAAGTGATCACGGGTATATCAATATAAATGTTGTTAAAATGTTGACATAAGCGGCAAAGCACGGTTATTTTAACAGGTGTAACAAAAACGTATTTATTGTGTATTGTGTTACTGTACAAATGCCGACAGGGTGGCTCAGTGGTTAGCACCGTTGCCTCACAGCAAGAACCTCACGCTGGTTTGAGTGCCGGGTGGATCATTTGGCATTTCTGTATGGAGTTTGCATGTTCTCCCCGTGTTGGCGTGGGTTTCCTCCGGGTGCTCCGGTTTCCCCCACAGTCCAAAGACATGCGCTATAGGTGAATTGAATAAACTAAATTGGTCGTAGTGTATGTGTGTGAATGTGAGAGTGTATGGGTGTTTCCCAGTACTGGGTTGCAGCTAAAAGGGCATCCGCTGTGTAAAACATGTGCTGGATAAGTTGGAAAATGAATGTGTGAATGAATTTGTGAATTTGTGCAATAAACACAATTAACATTAAGCTAATTACCATAGTAAATAGATATGCTTTCAGTTCTGATAACACTTTCTCTGATGTGAGAAGATATTCGACATGAAGCCTAGATTTAGCACATCTGTAAAAAAACAAAAAAACAGGTGTGTTTTTCAAGGGCAAAGAAGTCTGAAAGAAGAAATGACGTCTCCAAACCTGCAGATCTTCTCTTCCACCATCAGCACTGCTCTTTCCTTTCTTTATGTTTATGCCCAAACAGAATCTTGCCTTGAAGCAGCAGTTCTTTGAAAACACATCAGTGTGTTTCCTGTTCTCGTGTGACAAAATTTGATCCAACCCTGCAGGCACCTTGATGTGAAAATTATATCAAATTTATGTTAATGTTGGCGTCAACAAAACACCAAAATAACGAAATCAGAAAGAATTGTAACATTAGAAAAGGTTTGTTTATCTCAAAGCTTCCATTACAAATCACAAATGTACACAGGGTTTTGTACAACTACCTTAATATCAATGGTAACTTACCTTAATGTTATTGTCATTTGCGTAAAAAAAACACATCATAAATCGATTTCAGGACAGTCCTGTAATCGAAGTTTTGCTTTTTGATGCCAATGTTAAATGTCAATTTGATTTCGTTTTGACATCAAGATGGTCAATTGACATTGATTTGCATTTTTGACAAGTTTTTTTACTTTCTTTGGAATATAAAGTCATGATGCAGTGGGAAAAGAATTAATATTGTGCATGACTCCCGTGAGCTTGGAGGACTGCATCCATACACCTCTGCAATGACTCAAATAACTTATTAATAAAGTCATCTGGAATGGCAAAGAAAGCGTTCTTGCAGGACTCCCAGAGTTCATCAAGATTGTTTGGATTCATCTTCAATGCCTCCTCCATCTTACCCCAGACATGCTCAATAATGTTCATGTCTGGTGACTGGGCTGGCCAATCCTGGAGCACCTTGAGCTTCATTGCTTTCAGGTACTTTGATGTGAAGGCTGAAGTAAGAGAAGGAGCGCTATCCTGCTGAAGAATTCACTCTCTCCTGTGGTTTGTAATGTAATGAGCAACACAAATGTCTTGATACCTCAGGCTGTTGATGTTGCCATCCACTCTGCAGATCTCTCGCACGCCCCCATACTGAATGATCATGATTTTTCCTTCACCAAACTTGACTGATTTCTATGAGAATCTTGGGTCCATGCGAGCTCTAATAGGTCTTCTGCAGTATTTGTGATGATTGGGATGCAGTTCGACAGATGATTCATCGGAAAAATCGACCTTCTGCCACTTCCAAATGATCAACTAGAAGTGAAGTTATTATTTGTTGCTCGTACAACTGGGATCGGCGACAAGACTATTGTCAGGTAGTGTAACTGATTGGATCATTGGAAGATGGGTGTTGCTAACAAAATGGACGAAGATTGATAAACGGACGAAAGCAGGACAGAAACAATACACACCCTGATAGCCCCTCCTGAAAGGTACCCCATGTGACCAAAAGTGAAGAAAAGTCTTTTCAAAGGATGAGGGAAGGTAATGGCGTTTGATAAAAGTTTATGAAGGCTAATTAATTTTTACAAACTAATGAAGTGCACAGATACATCATTTATAACAAGCAATAGTATGTAAATATACACATAAGAAGAGCATATTTTAATTTCATGGTGACTTTAAACAAAAAATGTAACAGAGGCCCAAACATATAGAAGAATTCATTTGTTTTCCTCAATTATACACCATTAACAGTGTTAGTAAGTAACTTCACATACAAGTAGCTTGCTTTGTTATGTTACGTTCTGGCCAGCCGCCAAAATAAAAACGTGCCAAATTTGCTGACTGTTTGCTGAGCGACGAAACAGGAGCACATAACGCGACTCTCAGCGGTTAAATAACACTTTATAAGCACTTTGCTGTATTAGTAAGTGTCCATTTTATCCAAGAACTCGTTATAAATGTGTTTGAGACATAGAGAAAAATGTTTACGAAGTTGTGGTGGGTCCCTTGGCCTGCGAAAAACTGACGTCAACGGATTTGCGTCTGAGGTTAGTGGGCGTTATTTTCATCAGCATTTATACACTTGAACAGAAATAAGCCATTTTATTTATTAAAAACAGTTAAATTAAGCAATATGGAATTGACTTTGATTTTACACTCCTTAACACTCAAATGTTGTGTTGTTTTTACCAAACTTTGCGCCAAATATGACCAAACTCAACCATTGCTTTAAGAAGTAGGCCTGTAATTCAAATTCCACTGGGGGACAAATAGCCAACGATAGATTTAAACGACCCAGCGTTTTAGAGTGTAGATAATTGAAGATTTCGTCTGAAGTCTATTGTGTGAATTATATTTTCAGACACACGAGGGCGGTATAAAACACAAACACAGCTCTGCTCTCTGTTTAATGCTGTTTGCTTTAGCCAAACGATGGAAGCACTTCATATGTAAAAACGCACTGCAAGCATTTAATTAAACAAGGTTTCATGTCCAGCCTGAGCACATATCATACAGAGCAAATGCTGAAATCAGTGCGTCAATATTGACATTGTCTCAACAAAGGAGATTTCTAACAGGCTCTCTCTGAAGAATGTCATTTGTCATCATTGAATAGCAAACAAGTGAGCTGTAGCCAACTACTTCATACATCATACGTCATTTATGTCAATATATATATATTTTTTACATTTAAAAATCTACGGTCTCTGTGTGATTAATTAATAATAATAATCAATAATTTACTTCATAAAACGAAATATAAATAGAATGGGCTATTTAATATTTAAGATGTTCCCCAGATGACTTTAAAGTTGAAAAATTAAACAAGAAAAGTGACAGAAATAATTAGAAATAATATTCATTCATTCATTTTCTTTTCGGCTTAGTCCCTTTATTAATCTGGGGTCGCCACAGTGGAATGAACCGCCAACTTATCCAGCATATGTTTTACGCAGCGGATGCCCTTCCAGCTGCAACCCATCACTGGGAAACATCCATAAACTCCCATTCACACTATGGACAATTTAGCTTACCCAATTCACCTGTACTGCATGTCTTTAGACTTGTGGGGAAAACCGGAGCACCCGGAGTGAACCCACGTGAACACGGGGAGAACATACAAACTCCACACAGAAATGCCAACTGACCCAGCCAAGGTTCGAACCAGCGACCTTCTTGCTGTAAGGCGATTGTGCTACCCACTGCACCACCGTTCTGCCCTAGAAATAATATAATAAACTATTCAGGGATACCACTGATGAAAGGTTTTCCTCTATACGTGCCTTACACTGAAAACAAATCATTCAAAGATGATTCCTTGGATTTACTAAATTTATTTAAGTTAAGTGGTTGTAAACTATTTATTTGGGTTGAATTTAAACAAACAAATGAAGTTGAACATTACTAAATTGTATTTATTTGTTTAAATTCAACACATATAAATTATTTGCAACAATTTTGCAGAATAATTTTTCTCAGTGTATATTTTATCAATAGACGGTATTTTGAAGAAAGCTGAAGACCAGTAACCATTGACTTCCATCTTCATCTTCATTTTTGGCTGAACTATCCCTTTAACGTCCATAAAAACGTTTCATTTTACAAAATATTCTTTTTAGTGGAGAAGTTTTTTATATTATAAGTATTAAAATGTTTTTCATGTGACAAATATTTGGTTATTTTAAAAAAACTTCTCATTAAAATGGTCTTTGAATAAACCCCGTTTGGATCTTTCCAGCACATTTAGTTTTTTGAGGGTCAGGTGTTTTTATTCGTCTGTTCTGTGTTCTTTTACTTCATACTTTCTTCCATAATAATAGAAAAGAGAGAGGAGGGGTGTTTGTACAAATAAATAAATAGGCCTACATAAATAAATATGAAATAAATAATTAAAAATAATACATAAAGGGGCAGCATGGTGGCGCAGTGGGTATCGCTGTCGCCCCACAGCAAGAGGGTCACTAGTTTGAGCCTCGGCTGGGTCTGTTGGCATTTCTGTGTGGAGTTTGCACGTTCTCCCCGTGTTGGCTTGGGTTTTCTTCTGGGTGCTCTAGTTTCCGCCACAGTCCAAAGACATGCAGTATAGGTGAATTGGGTAAGCAAAATTGTCCGCAGTGTATGTGTGTGAATGGGTGTGTATGTACTGGGTTGCAGCTGGAAGGGCATCCGCTGTGTAAAACATATGCTGGATAAGTTGGCGGTTCATTCTACTGTGGCGACCCCTGATGAATAAAGGGACTAAGCCGAAGGAAAATGAATGAATGAATGATTCACAATTTCCAGCTGCAACCCAGTACTGGGAAACATCCATACACTCCCATTCACACATATACACTACGGCCAATTTAGGTAATTCAATTCACCTGTACCGCATGTCTTTGGACTGTGGGGGAAACCGGAGCACCCGGAGGAAACCCACGCGAACACGGGAAGAACATCCAAACTTCACACAAAAATGCCAACTGATCCAGCCGAGACTCAAATCAGCGACCTAAAACGTGAATCACTGTTAAAAATCATATTATGTCATAAATACTGAAATACTTCATATAAAATGAGACATAGTGAGTAGAGTCACACGGTCAATAATTATCAGTTATTTTGTCATTCAAGTTCTTTTGAATGCAAATTTGATGGTTTGTGCAAACTACATTTCCCATGAGCACCCGCGGTGGGCGTATCAGAGGGGCTGGCTGGCTGGCAGTGCGCGAGGAGCCCAACAGTTCTGAAGTGAGTGTGTGTGTGTGTGTATGTGTGGCAGAGAGAGCAACTTCTCGGAGCAGACTGGGGTGTGGCGGCTGTGAAAACACTCACAGAAATCAGAAACCGCTCAGCGTCTGCTTCCTAACGGCGCGTATTCTTCAAACCCTTGGCGACCACCGAAAGGACTAACCGAGGAACACAACGGACATTTTTGTTGCATTTTCGGATTCATTCACGTTTCCAGTCGCAGCACATTTCACCGATTGTCTTGCTTTTTCATACCTGAGCACAAGGGGGTTGATCCCAACTTTTTTGGGGGCAAACTTTTTGTATTTGTGGATGTAAGTTTTTTTCCCCTCCCCATTCGCGTGATGTAAAACTCCAGCGTCTGGTTACTTGGTTTCTCTCGGGAGCCTTAACGATAAAACGTCAACAGATTCCAGGTGTTGTTAATTTCATTCAAATATATCAATTCAGATTTCCCCAAAACCTCAGAAGGTTTGTTGAAAAATTTCGGACGTGTAAAAACAACGGTTTTGGAGCTACTTGTGTCTTAAGGACATTTCCTTTTCTTGGACTTGCGACAGTCGGTTTTTTTTCAAAGCCAAAAGAGGAAGTTAGTCACGGAAGACTATTTTTAAGGTATCCTCTCGCTTTAAAAGGGTAATACCTTTTCGTTTTTTCTCTTAAATCTATACTCATAAATCCGTCGCCCTGAAGCGCGCATTCGGAACCATGGGCTGTACCGTGAGCCAGGAAGATAAAGCCGCGGCCGAGCGGTCCAAAATGATTGACAGGAATCTGCGCGAGGACGGCGAGAAAGCCGCCAAGGAAGTTAAACTGCTGTTGTTGGGTGAGTGACGAATCCCGGATAACGGGTCTGTACAATAGCACACGTATAAACACTTTGTCACGTTTGTAAGTGTCAATTTGCGTCAAGAAAAGTTTATTATAAGTGTTTTGTAGGTAAAGTGTGTCAGGTTTCCTCAGGTATGGCCCGCGAGAGTCAGCGGATGTTAAGAAAAGGTCAACAACGATAAAATAAGTGTTCACTTAGCTAGTTATTTAGTTTGACATTTTTTTCTATTCCTAGTTTTTCAGTTATTGTAGTATGTATAGCATTTGTTTAGGTGAACTTGAGCTCACTTAAAGGGATACTACACGCAAAAATGAAATTTGCTCAAGATTTACTGACACTCAAGTGGTTCCAAACCTTTGAGTTTTTATTCTGTTGAACACAAACGAAGGTATTTTGAAGAAAGCTAAAAACCTGTAACCATTAACTTCCATAGTAGGAAAAGCAAATACTATGGAAGTAAGTGGTTACAGGTTTACAGCTTCTTTTTGTGTTTAACAGCTGAAATAAACTCAAACATGATGGAAACCAGTGAAGAGTAGCCTAAATGATAGAGGTTTCACTTTTGGCTAAACTATCTCTTTAAGGTGCTTATAGCTGAACTAAGTAACTAATGTGTGTGTCATAGATGTGATGACGTTTGTGACACTCAACATGTTAGTATTATTGTTACTTTGCCAGTTAAAAATGTGGACACACCTACTCATTTTGTAATTGTAATCATTTTCATGTAGACTTTCAGAAATTGAATCAGACTATCTGGATTTGGTTAGTGACCCAACATTATACACATTATTATTTATTATGTTCTCTCTCAACCAATTCACTGCATCCTGGGTTGCTTTATAAAACTGAAGGATCAGAGCTGGTGCCAGTGCAGTGCTCAAGATGGGGCATCTGAGAAACCAAGGAGGGTGATGGCATAATGCAAGTGTCCACAATGAAATGAGAAGTGCATTCATGTATAAACAAATGCTGCTGCTATTACTACAGCTATGTAACTAAAAGCCATTGAGCATATTACACTTTGCAGAATATAACCACAATCATAGGGATTGCTATAAATACAGACTAGATGCCACTGTCAAATAGCTATAATGCTGCTTTACCACTGTGAGTGGCAGACTAAAAACACACACTTATTGTGGCCATCCTGAACTGCAACTTGTGATAAACAATTGAACACCATCAGCAGACTCCAAAGATTTGTATTTTTTGTGTAGCATCTATGTAACCGATTAAAGAATCAAATGTGACAATCAAAATGAAGCTTGGTGAAACAGACTACATACCCTTAAGTAAAAGATTGTTATGCTAAGCTAACATTAATGCCAGAAAGCCAGTTTTAAACTGTCTATTTCATCATTTTGAATAATACTTCTTTCACATTCATTTTGACTGAGGTGGCTGGATAGACCCATCACTGCCCCCCCCCCCCCCCCCATACTCCACCATGGCACCAACCCTGTGCATGTATGCAGTCCACATGTTGGTGTTTTAAATCATCTATTGATAAATCAACTATGTATACAGTTTAGATCAAAGCAGTCCTGAGAAACCAGCTGACTTGGTTGCGAAACAAATGGCCTGACTTTTTGCTGGTAGTAGTGAATATGGAGAACTTTCCCCAATCACAGAGGAACAGAAGTGCCTAGATGTGGAAAGTGGCTATTTCAGTGTGACTCTGAGGGGAGAGGTTGAGGGAATGTTTTGACAGTGCCTGTGATCACTCTCAACATCCATTGTGGTGCAGCGTGGCCACACACACTCACACTCAGCATGCACTTTGGCCTGGTCCGAGCTGTGTTTTGACAGAAATGCAGGAATTCTTTTGGGGGGAATGTTTTCGGAAGGCTTAGAGCCCAAACAGAAGCCTGGAACATCCACCCTGAGCCAAAGAAAGTGTTGAAAGTACATTTTTGGCAGGGGTTGTGTAGTGTACTTCCTTGTGTGTTTGTTAAAGAACTCTTGCTGAGAAATGAAATACTTGGTGCGCAGCTTTTTTTTTTTTTACAGGGAGTTCTAAAGCCTTTTGAATTTTACTTTATGAACTCAGAAAATTGCTTTGGCGACCACTGAGTTGACTTTAAAAAAAAAACAGATGTGAGGGAGACAACGCTGTGCTCAGCAGGTTTTGGATTTGTTCAGTCATTTTGTCTGCTTTCACATCCTTCACATTTCTTATGTCAAACAAAACCTGTTAGTATTATCTTTTATGATGGTGTTCTTTATGCACCAGGATGGATTTCAAGCAGGCTTCAAAGTAAACTCTAGTGGATGGTGGATTTAGTATTTTCAGTGCTTTTTACAGCAATTAAACTGCATTTTGTGTGTATCTTTTTAGTGTGTTTCTGTGCCATTGTCAATTGAATTACCTTGTTTTTCATGCCATTGACAAAAACCTCAAGACTAATCAAGATTTTCCTCCTGATCCACATTTCTGTTTTGGTATCTTTATTCAAGAATTGTTTGGTGAATGTTATTTAGCTCATATAGATGACCATATGATGTAACATTCATGCTCGAATGTGTATTTTCCTGAGAAACTCACTGCTTTACTACTATAGTATTTTGCATTTTTGGAGAAGCTAACTAGCTAGCCGCTATGGTTTTGCCATAAACGTAGGAACACGTCTTCACACGTTGGAATGTATGGAATGGGAGATCTACAATTTACTTCATGCAAACTTGCTTATTTTGCTGAGGTGCATGATCTGTTTTGTTCATGTGGCACATTAAGAACAAACTATGCTTGTTCTAACCACAGCAAAAATTGGGAATGTTCAGCTATGCTTTTCAGAAACACCACAAAAATGTTGGTAACAATAGAACTTCACCCCAGTTTTTCCAATTAAATACAGTATCAAATTTTGGCCCAAATTCTACGTTTTCTAGCGAGTCATTTGCCTTGTCAGTCCACAGAACACCTACTCAGTTAAGTTACAGTGAACAATCCTAATGATGTTTCCCCTGTCAGTTAATACATTTAATTCTAGGTCTCAGAGGACTGTGCTCTAATAGCAGACGGTGAGAGTAAACACTAGGTTAGGGATTTGAGTCACTGTCTGAGGAGGTTTAAATGACGCACATTTGACAAGTAACTCATTACTTTTAAAGTGGGAAGTAACAACATTGAGCAGAATTTTATATACTAAGGCAGATACAATCTCCAAAAAAAAAAAAGACTTCTTTTCTCAAAAGTGATTACGTCTTTAGTTCCAAAACTACTTTTAAAGCCAGGAAAAGACCTATGGTTTGGAAAAGTCTCTCAAAGGCTGATGTCTCAATCTGTCTTTCACTCCTCTGCTCTTTCCAAACTCAAACTTTTGGTTTAGAGGGGAGTGTTGCCTGGTTTAAATGGACGATAAACTATTTTTAGCTTGAGGCAAATGTAGGGAAAAGTTGTATTTCCAGGCTCCCAGAACTCTGAATTGAGAGCAATTTTGAGGCTCTTTAACTCTACTTCTCTTTAATGTCCTTCTGAAATCATTTTAATGATAAGAGTGCTGCTTTTTCTTTGTTTTTATTCCTCTTAACCCTTCAGGTTTTCTGAATTTTGTTCAAATGTAGTCTTCCACAGTGAATTCCAGTACATTGCTCTTGTTTATTTATTCTAGTCCTGGATTACTCTGACTGCCTTTGTTTTCTGCCTTTACTAGCAATGGGAAATATTCATTTGTGCTTTCATACTCATAACCCTGGATGCACAAACAAGTCTCAACACCTCTAGATCTTTGCTTGCAGCAGGACTGTACGTACTTGTAATCCTATCATTACTGGATTGCTTAAACGTATAAAAAGTCATGTTAAAGCAATAATAGTTCTTGTTTAAATTAATTTGGTAAATACTTTTTTTGTTTGTTTTGCAGCCAGATCTTTTTTTTTATTGATGATTGAATTGCAAAAAAAATCTAGAAAAAGTATTGACAGACATGCAAATGCATCTGTGTTGCTTTTCTGAACTCATTTAACAGGTTTGACAGAACCTGTTGAACTGATCCGTGCTTTTGCCTTTTTGCTTTAGCCATCGGGCTTAATAGCGTTGATGGTGATAAATAGAGCGAGAATAACTCACAGAACATCGCTCATCCTCTGTGCCATTTTTTTTTTTCACACTCTTACTGTACCGACGGATAAATGCCGACAGGCATTTGGCAAAAGGCCCTAGAACAAACAAACCGACACAAAAACCCATTAAGTCCTTTTTGGGCTGCAGAGATGACTGAAACTAGTGCAGTGTTACTCTCTCTTGTCAGCATGGCCGTGATTGTCCTTCACCACATGGAAATCGCGCTTTGCATTTACACACATTATTTGCCTCTGTTGATCACTAGTGGAAAAAGCGGACCGTTCCGTTAAAGCTGTTATGGGTGTAAAAGCAGGTTATAAGCATCGGACCCTGAAAGGTTATGCTATATATAGTTGCAAAAATGAGTTGATTTGTTAGGTGGTGTATATTTATAATATACATTTAGAGGGCTACACTATATGATTATAGTCTGAGGTAATAGAAGGTTGTGTGTGGATAGGGGTGTGTGTGTGTGCGCATGGGATCTATTACTGCAGCTGACAAGTCTGCATATGCTTTTTATTCAGCTTTTAGTAATGGGGCAAAGAATGCCTCAGCCATCCTTTTCTACTCAGCAAAAGACGAGGTTTGAGGGGGGTTTGAGTTCTATTAGAATATGTATATTTACTTTGGACTATGTAGCATTTGCTTTCAGGCTTTAATTCTGTCTTAAAGGAGATCTCTTCTCTGGTCCACTAATAGGGTGACTAGAGGTTTATGATTAAAAAAAAACATGTAGTAGTTTTTAGTAGACCTGACAGAAACAGAAACAGTATCTTAAGATACTCTCATTGATAAAAATGCTCTCAACGCTTGTATTAAACGTAACGTAGATGCAAGACAAGCCATTTATAATATTTGGCCAACGTTCTGCTGTGCTCTTGTTAATTTTGGTTTTGGAAGTAGTTGATCATTAAGCTAATGTGAAAAATGGCCTTATGATGCCCTTCTTGTCAGTTTGCATGCTCTGGTGAACAGTGCTTTTCAGACTGATGAAATCAAACTGCATCTGTCCTCAAAAGCAAGCTCAATGATCCGTCACGATGTTCTCAACTATTTCCTCAAAGCAAGGTCAGAACACTCATTGAATCCCTATTGCTCAGTTTTTGCTCCCACACATGTCTGTTTTGCATTTATTTTTGCTTTCAAAATAAGCCTTTCTGTAAACTTACAAGAGGTGAAAAGTATCCATTGTGGTCAGATGACCAGGTTGACCATAGTTGAGCTTGTGAAGCTTGGACACTGGGTCAGTAAAATATTAAACTACTTAGAAAGTCTATGAAATTCCTTTAAGTTGCTTGTTGGGTTTTGAGTTGAACTGAAGTTGAGTTCATAGGTTTTGTTTAGCATATATTATGTACAGTAGGTCATGTGTGGTTTAACATTTTTAAGCAATTTATTTAGTTACCAAGTATATAGGATAAGTAATCATGAACAGAATCTTTTTTATGACAACTAAGATACTGTGATTACCTTCATAGCTTAAAGTGGCTTTTCCCAGTGTATTTTCTTGGCATCGTTGAATGAGTTAATCAGTAATCCAATCTGCCTCAATCTGTTTCAAACTGTTTTTGTGTTTGTATCAATTTCATTAATCTCAGCCACTAAATTACTGAGGCTTATAGTGGTTAATAAATTTGCAAGTGCTCTTTCTCGCTTTAGGCAAATCACTTAAATGCTTAATAGGATTTTACCAAGCATTAAACTCCTTTAAAGACTGATTTCTCAATTTTCTTTCTAAATAAATTAAAATCTATCTCAGTTTTGTATCATTATAAACTCATATGACGTTTTTTCTTGATATTTAGCAAATTGCCCTGAGTGCTTTTCTTTACACATATGAGTGTTTTGAAAATGACTAAAGAACCACCATTTAAGTAGTTGATGCGTCTTGTGCACTTTATTGTGTTTAAAAGTCATATTATAGCTTTTTAGGATCAATCTGAAATGAAATCTTTTTCACAGCTCTCAAATCTCACTTCCATTTAATTTCATTCAAATATAGCAGCCATTTTGACATCAGTACCTCCATTCTGCTATATAAATTGTAGCAAAATAGCATCGATATGAAACCTTCTTATTTGAATGAACTCGAGCATATCGACGTCAAACCAAGTTAGCCAACTTGACTTGCTTTATTTGATTCAATGTGATCGCCAAAGAAATGCGTGTGCGTAAACAACGACAATTTTCATTTCCAGCTTTTTTTTTTTTTTTTGCGAAATTGATATCGATCAAGCCCATTGTGTACTTGTATCTTGTATGTGTTCAGATTGTAGTCCCTCACACCCATAAAACCAGACACATTCTTTCCACATTCATGACAGAAAACAATAGCGTTGATGATAATGACGAGTTCTGCAGACAAGCAGACTCTCGCCAATCCTTCTGGGATTTTCTTTCTGACCTTCTCTGCTCTCCTCAAAACTGATTTGATTAAAGGCATTGTATTTGCTATTTGGTATTTAGCAGCTTGCCTTATAGGGCTTGAGAAGTGGAAACTGCCCCTCGTCGGATAATAATGTCCATCTGGCTCCATTTTGCACTGAGACCAGAACTTGCTTTGCTTTGCTCTGGTCACCTCCGAGTGAGAACACAGCGCTCTGCCACACTGCTGTAAGACCAATGAGAATATTGGCGTAGATGTGTGAGGTGCCCCGGATATTAGGGATTGGATCACGGACGCTGGCCTGGCCATCTGTTTGTGTGGTGTGAGGTGCTGTTGACATTGTTTAGGTCTGCTCTTTGCTGCTTTGCTGACATAAAAAAATAGCCGATTATTGTGCAGCATATTTTACTTTCTGTTTAATGCAGGAAGTTGGAGCTGTAATAGAGCTGCACGATTTTGCTGAAATTTATTTTGAAGCTTTAAAAGGATCACTCCATACAACTTAGCAAAAAAAAAGGAAAGTATGTTCGCAAAGGTTAATTGCTGCAAAAATCTTACATTGTTATATAACTTAAATATATATATTTAAATATAAGTTTAAATCCGCTCAAAGACTTTAGGATTCATTACTGGGTATTTTTATTTTTAACCAAAGTAATCTTGGACATAGGGCTGGATGGTATGACCAAAATGTTATTTCACTGTACGAGAAAGTTTATTTCATGGTAACAATATTTTTCACAATACAGTTTTTTATGAAGGTAGTAATTCCAGAAAGCGTAATAAACAAGCTTGAATATTTGAGAAAAGGACTTGATCTTATTTGATTATTTTGTATTTTATTTTTAACCCTTATAAATATATTAAGCTAAATATGACTTAAGATGAACAACAAATTCCTCACATTTCACAGTTTTATGTGAACAGACCTTATTATTATAAACATTTCTCAAAGATATTAATTATATCCCAAGTAAGTAACAGGAAAATAAAATATAAAAATTATGTAAACACTTTAAGGAAATATTAAATGATTTTTCCTTCAAAAATACAAAATATAAACGGTTACAATTCTTATTTACATTTCATGGTATTCATAGAATAAAAAATATTTTATGGCACACATTTCATTACAATATATACCGTCATACTGCCCAGCCCTACTGTGACGCATACGTTTTTAAATGATGCTTGTCCATGACCTGTTGGCATAACTATATAATCGCTGCAAACTTTCTTAGACATTTCAATGATTTTGATCGGTAAGTTTGAATTCAGACTTTGTAATGATTAATCGTGCATAGGCATAAACAAAAAAAACTTTTTTCCCTATTCATTCATTCATTCGCTTTTCGTGGCCGGGTCGCTGGAGCAGCAGTCTCAGGAGAGAACCCCAGACTTCCCTCTCCCCAGACACTTGCTCCACCTCCTCCGGGGGGATCCTGAGCCGTTCCCAGGCCAGTCGAGAGACATAGTCCCTCCAGCGTGTCCTGGGTCTTCCCTTAGGCCCCCTCCTGGTGGGAAATGCCTGGAACACCTCCGTAGGTAGGCGTCCAGGAGGCATCCGAAACAGATGCCCGAGCCACCTCAGCTGACTCCTTAAGATGTGGAGGAGCAGCGGCTCTACTCTGAGCTCCTCCCGGGTGACAGAGCTCCGCGCCCTGCCACCCTGCAAAGGAAACTCATTTCAGCCGCTTGTATCCGAAATCTTGTCCTTTAGGTCATGACCCAAAGCTCATGACCAAAGGTGAGAGTGGGAACGTAGATTGATCAGTATATCGAAGGTTTTGCCTTTCAACTCAGCTCCTTCTTTACTACAACGGACCAGTACATCGACCGCATTACTGTTGTCGCTGCACCGATTTGCCTGTCAATCTCACATTCCATGCTTCCCTCACTCGTGAACAGAACCCCAAGATACTTAAACTCCTCCACCTGAGGTAAGGACTTACCTCCAATCTGGAGATGGCAAACCACCTTTTTCCGGTGGAGCACCATGGCCTTGGACTTGGAGGTGCTGATTCTCATCCCAGCCATTGAACAAAATATATTTTATTTTAAGAAACATTTAAATTATTTTGGAATGGTAAATATGTCAGGCTAAATAATTCAAATAAATGATTGACCTCTGTATCCATTACTTTCAACTTACAACTTAAAAAGGCATCTTTGGATATCTTTATTTTCTTTGGATATAAAGTA
Organism: Danio choprae; assembly: GCA_903798125.1. Taxonomy (NCBI): domain Eukaryota; kingdom Metazoa; phylum Chordata; class Actinopteri; order Cypriniformes; family Danionidae; genus Danio; species Danio choprae. The sequence goes on from CAIGQW010054176.1 coordinate 7,876,382, forward strand.
AGTCACTGCACTGTTCAGATCTATTGCATGTTTAGATGTTGCTGTACAAGCGGTTTGTTTTTTTCAAATGTTTGCTGAATCGTGGGCTGACCTTTTGATATGGATGCTCCTTTTCTGCTGGTGATACTGTTGCTGTAAAAAACTAAATAAAATGGTCATAAAAAAACTTACATATTACATAGGAATGGCATTACAGCAAATTTTAGTGGTTTTAAAATCATGGCTTTTCCAAACCAACGTGAGTCTGCCATTCTGTAGATGAACGTCTGCATGAATGCATCAGTGAGCGTCTGCTGAACCGCCTGCGAGAAGAGAGAGAGAGAGAGAGAGAGAGAGAGAGAGAGCGAGAACTCTCTTTGTTTACTTCAATCTGACCCATAAGAACCAGCGACGTGCAGCTATTGTAAACTGCCATGACTGAAAAAGCTTCATCTGAAAAGCACTGAACAGAAGTTCATAACCTCTTACGTCATCAGGAAGGTGAAAGGTCACCTCTTTAGTGGGTTTACATTGACTGTTTTACCTCAGGAAACGGTCGACAGATTGCATTTCATCTTATATATCCAGCTTCCTTAATTCATTGAACATTGGGGTCAGGATGTGTAAAACTATGGTGGGCCGCACATCTCTCTTGTGGGCAGAATCTTCTCCATTGGTGGATTGCTATAATGGCAAGATGTCTCCTTGGGCTGAAATGAACATGATCTCTAGAGAAAGACGAGCTTGGCTGATTCTTATGGATTGTGTGTGTTTTTATGCATGTATGTGCTTTTTCTGCATTGTTGTTAAAGTCAGCATGAAATGAGATTACGTGTTAGATATACATTTAAAGCCATATTCTAAATGAATTATCAGTCCGCTGTGAATCATGTTCTTTTATTCAAATCTATTTCTAATGAGTAAAATCAAATTGCTGCACACACTACCGTAAAAACTGTGTAAAAGAATATGAATACTTGAGTTATAGGCAGTGATGGGAATAACGGTTCTATAAATAAACGACGTTACTAACGGCGATTAATTTTTTCAGTAGCAAATAATCAAAGGAATGACTGTTTCCCCCGTTACAACGCCGTTACAGTTACTGACAATAAAATGCACGTTACTATAATTGAGAACACTGAAGTGGTTTTCATGCGATAGGACCTCTCTTTCTCTGGGGTGGGTATGTGTGTTCGGGGATGGGGCGGGACACATAACAAATGATGATGATGATGATGATGATGATGAACATGGTATAACTGAGAACGTGATGATTGGCTTAGCGTTTTTTTATCGTTTGCCAATCAGAGGCAGAGTAGGGCAAGTGGAATGTTGGAACACGCCAACGAACAGGAGTCAGACTGGAAATATAAGCACTACTTTTCCCTCGTTGAGGTGAAAGGCAAGATTGTTTATGTATCGTGCAACTTATGCCCAGGAAAAAAAAAGTCTCTCTGTGCTGGCTGACAAGCAATTCTAATCTAATGAAGCACCTCACATTGTCACATGCGGCCATGGCTACGCATGGCTACAAAGGTGATAACATGAGCTCTGCTACCAAAGGAGAAGACAAAGCCACAACGTCAGTTTTTCTTCACCGCAAACACTTATTTCTCAGAATTAAACAAAAAAATATCTAGATATATAGTAGAGGACATGCTGCCATTACCTTTCACATTGTCCCACAACAAGATTAAAATAGTGTAGATTAGTGTACAATGTTTTATATTTATTTTATAGTCATTTGACAAATCAGATTTTTTTTAAGTAACTTTTATAATTATGTAACTCGGTTACTAAGTTACTATTTGTGAGAAGTAACTATAACTAATTACTCTTTTAAAGGACCGTACCCAACACTGGTTATAGGTATATGCAAACTTTGTGTTAAGTACCTTTTCCCATTGAAGGATTGCTCAATACAACATATTTTGTTAATAGATCTACCAATTTCTGTTAAAATAAAATAATGATGCTGCCATCTTTCTAATATAATTTTTGCCCCCTGTAAAATTGAAATGCTGACCTCCCTTTAAAAAAAACTGTCAATTAACATGTAAATAAACATCTGTGAAATGTTATATTTTAGCTTTCTCATTTATGTATTTCTTTCAGCACAAAAAAGAAAAGAAAAACTAATCTAAGGTGACCTTTGGTTGAGTTGACTGCAAATGACCCTATATGCTTTTTATACAGAAATGCATTGCGTTGCATTACAGACGGCTATAAAAGGTTATTTAATGTTTACTTTAATCAGTTTTCCCTCATACCTGATGTTGCTATCTTTTCTTTTTCTATGGCTTTAAGTTTAATATATATATACACAGAACAAGAAAGAACAAACATTGGCTCATTCTGAAGACATACAAACAACAATATAAAAAAAATCCATCTCAGTCACAAAACTTACAATCAAAACTAGAAAAGGTATATAACTGATGTTGCTATCTTTTATGAGAGTCAGACTGTAAAATCACAAGACTATATCAATTTCTTGAGAGAACAAATTTTTATTCAATTTAACTTTTAAAGGAGTTAATCTAATACTAGTGATTTTATCAGGCAGACTGTTATCTCATCTAATACTGGATTGAAATGGCAAAGTATGAGACAATTTGATGTTTGCCTTTTTGCCAATTTCCACGTTGTGTTGACGTCAACATATTTATTTCGTGCGTACAGCCTTGTCAGGAATGGCTCTGTTGATTGCATCATACAACTAATCACAGATTCCTCTTATTTTATGCAAGCGATGGATTTGTTAATCTAGACTCCTTGCTTGACAGTTAACAAGAGAGTGAGACAGCGAAGTGAAGCAGCACTGGCAGGTCTTTGTTCTCAGGACTGTGGGGCATGAAGAAATGGTGCCAGCCGCTTGGGAGAAGAAAGATCAGCATGCTCAGTCTCAGAGGTGCAGGGTGGAGGGAGTGCAAATGAAAAACATAGAAACTCCCATTTCCTTTTCAGCCTATTTGCTCGTCCACGCTGGCCCACTAATCTTTGCATCTATTTGTACAGAGCTATGCACAAAAGCGAGACGTTCATTAGGGAAAGCACAGTAGTCTTCAATGAATGCTTTCGCTCGTTCCTGCATTAGCTTACGCTCTAGATTGGATTCTTGACTAGTCAAGATTTTTGTTGACTCATTTTTGGACATTTTGCCGATGTTATTGCTCACTAAAAGTTGATTATGAAATGATGTACTTTTGCATATCCCTACTTTTGTGGGCTTTAGTATTCTGTCCTTCAGGTCCAAGTGGCCATGCTGAGCCTGATTTCTTTTGCACATTCAATCCTGTCCTCATTGCTGATGTTCAGCTCTAATTGGAATAATGTCTTCCTTTCACTTTTGATTTAATGGCTGCTCAACAGGCACAACTTGTGCTTGTGTGTCTCGCTTGGCCCTTTTCCTCTCATTTGGTCAATTCAGCTCTTCAAGTCGCATTGATTTTAATTATCATGGAGAGTCTGGAGCTTGTGTACGGCCACATAATGGCCACTAACAGTAGCCCAGGCCTTCAAATGTGCTATTTTTGGTGACATTGCAAAGTGGATGTTAATATTTACCCAGATCCCTGTTCATCTAAGGCCGTATAAAGAGTCTTTCTGGTGATCTCAGCCACAAAAGCTGTTTGCTGTCTCTCAACACTTGTTTTAAAAAGCTGGTGATGGAGGATTGATGTCATTTCCTGCTCTGCCCTCTGAACCACTTCCTTTTTTGGCTGTCTAAGTCAGTGCTGAGACTGAGGTTGGTGCTCTCCCTTTTGTTCATATGTTACAGGAAGCTAACACTCCCATCCTGTTGTACGTTTCACACTCATTCAGGGCAAATCGTCAAACGTTTCCTTGTAAGTTGCCCCCGTTTTGTGTAAAAGAGTCACAATTTGAAGCCATTCCACAGCAAAAAGTGGCAAAAGCGTTCCCAATAGCATTGCAATAGCGTTGCAAAAATAATGATTATCTAAACACAAGCTTAACTACCTTATCTGGATATGACCAGAAACAGCCATAGCTTGGTAATTTGCCATTAAATTAATCCAATCGTTAATTTTAAAATTGCTCTGTTGTTGTATAGGTCAAAGACGAGATGTTTGGATGTCTGCTTAACATGAAATGTATAAATTGTATTTAATATACATAGAAAACATTTATGGGTATAAACTACACTGAAAAAATATGTTAATTAACAGTTTCTTTGGGTGGCGCGGTGGCGCAATGGGTAGCAATGTCGCCTCACAGCAAGAAGGTGGCTGGTTCGGGCCTCGGCTGGGTCAGTTGGCATTTCTGTGTGAAGTTTGCATGTTCTCCCCGTGTTTGAGTGGGTTTCCTCCTGGTGCTCCCGTTTCCCCCACAAGTCCAAAGACATGCAGTATAGGTGAATTGGGTAAGCTAAATTGTCCGTAGTGTATATGTGTGAATGAGAGTGTATGGGTGTTTTCCAGTGATAGGTTGCAGCTGGAAGGGCATCCGCTGCGTAAAACTTATGCTGGATAAGTTGGCGGTTCATTCCGCTGTGACGACCCCTGATTAATAAAGGGACTAAGCCAAAAAGAAAATTAATTAACAGTTTCTGTATTTTGTTTTCTGTTTATTTACGGTTGTGAATTGCATTATGGGTCCTTAATCTCTTCAACTCTACAGTTCAACAAAGTGACTTTTGTTGACATTTTACTAGTTTGAAATAATATAATGTGTAAGAAATAATATATAGAGAAATAAGACTAAAATAAGAGAACATGCGTACTGGCAGTTTTGTTGTACCATAATATACAACACCAACCCAAACCATATATCACTTTAAGCTATTAAAATGGTTAATAAAAGTCACTTTTTTCGAACCTTTCAAGGTTAAAAGTTGTTGGAAGAAAGATCAAAGTCCCATAATGCAATTTCAAAAGCACAAATATGTGGGGGAAAATTAAAACACATCACAAAATATGGAAAACTGCTCATTTCTGGTTTTGAAGGATAGTGGCAAAGTAAAAAGATTACAAAATGAAATTGCGTTTCTGGGATTTATTATGGTCATTAAATAGAGCATAATACTTTCAAATGATTCATGTTTAAATAAACATGGTCTCATAAAAGTCAGAGCTATTTTTTGTAAAGGCTTAGTGTACTCTGTTTATTAGTATTTCAGTCCAAATGTTTTTGGATTTTGAGTGAAGGCAGAAATGTTATCAGGAAGTTGCTTTTCTTGTTAGACCAATGTTCTGAAGATCTCAAAGTTGAGCTCACTTCTCTGTTCTGTCAGTTTTCAAGCACATCACATGCCCATTAGTGCAGCAAGAACATCCGCTCGGATGTCAAGACTCAAGCGTCATTCTCCTCCTTAAGATCAGGCTTCACCGTCAGAGGTGATAAATATTTCATTTCTGCATTGCATAGAAAGTGGTAAAGTGCAGGAGACCGGATGTCAAAATCATATTTGCTGACAACGTCATTCTGTTCAGATGATCCCATTTGTGCTTTACAGTTTATCTATTTGAGGTAGATGTTGCCTGCTACTTTACAATTTAATAAACCTTGTGATGCAAATGTCATGGTTTGCCATGTGATTGGCATTGAAAGTCAAATACATTAGCGTTTCCGCAAAAGCGAATGAAACCGTATTGGTTTTAGTCTGTCTCTCTTGTCTCTCGCTTAACTTTTGTCCACTTCTACATCTCATGGAAAACACTAGCAGTGTAAAAAAACACCCGTATGTGAGATTGATCTCGGAAACTGGCATTTTCAGTTGAAACTACAGCTTTGTTTAAACTGTGGAGTCATATATTCTTGCTGTAGTATAGCGTGATGGCTTTGTAACTAGTCAAGAAAAGAGGAAGTGCTTAAACATTTATTACAAACCTGTCATGTGCAGTCTGTTTTGCATGTGCAAACGTTTCACTTCCATCATGCTTCTCATATCAGAACACGCACACAGAAAATCAAAGTGTCAATGATAATGCCAAGATTAGGGTTATTTCTGACACAGCTGTAATTGTAACTTTGATTGTCGCCTTTGACAGAGCTCCGCTGATGTATTGTTCATGTAGATCTGTTGTGTTGCAGGATTAAATGCGCTTCAGGAAAACTTTCATAAAAGCTGGCAGTACTGTAGCTGATAAGGTAGAGCGGGCAGGGCATGGCGCCTAGAAATGCCCTATGGAGCTGTTACAAACACATTCACAGGTGGCCTGCTGCACTCCTAGTCTTTATGATTGTCTACAAATAGGGCTGCACAAAATGTCGTTTCAGCATCAATATCAGTCCGCAATAGTCACATCGCTGGATATACAATGTTTAGTTGAAATTAGCATCCACAGTTCAGAACTTATGAGATTTACGGGGTCACTGCAGTTTAACCATAAGTAAAAGTTTAATTATCTACATGTGTTTTTAAGATATATAAAGATGAATTTTAATGAATTATGTATACAGTTATTATTTTATATTTGATTATTTAATTTCTGTTCTTGGATACTGTTAATGCATTTATATTTCACTTTTTCTTTTCTCTGTTGTATTATCCATGCTTGTAATTTGTTTACTATACATTACGCATGATTCACTTTCCGACAGAATCATCCAAGTCAATCTGAAATAAATGAATTCTTTCCAAATGGAGCTACTTAAGCCATCTGGTCAAATAAATGTTGCTGAAAAACAAAATATTACATTATTGTGAGATTCTTCCAATATCATGCAGTTCTTGTTACAAATGTTCCAGCCTTCATTCTGAGGCTGGAAGGTGTATGTGCATGTGTGTCTGTTGTAAATCATATACACTCTTGACCTTTTCTGGACTTTCCCAAACACTCATGCGACTATCAGAGATGCATCTGAGCTAGTCATTGGCAAATAACATTAGCTATAAACACTCTGAGCTTTATTGTTGTTAATTAATGGGCTTTGCTGAGCATTGCTATTGCTCTTGCTCATATTTGGGGTTAGTAATTTGTCCAAATTAAAGTATTGTGTAACCAAAACGGCTTGTGCTTTGAACTTGAATGTTTCCTCTGATCAAATGGCCTATTGGAAAGTTTTGCATTACTAAGAAATGATGAAACTAAGCAAAACATCTCATAGATATGCTTTGGAGGATGGACTTGAGTCGTATCTTGGGAATTAAATAAGTGTGGGTTTGTGTTCTCGGACTAGTAAGCAACCACCCTTGCGTTGTAGCAGTTTAGTTTTTTATATTTAACATTTTTAATATTTATATATTTATAAACATGGCTTTTATGCATGTGTTTGTATATCATTTTGGTTAATGTTTATTTTACTTTTAAGTGATGAGTTTTATTATAGTTTAGTTTGATGAGCTATTAAACCTTTATTGTTGTTTTGCACAGGCAATGATCACTCACATTTTCTTTAGCGAACGAATACATCTAGTCACCATTGTTGCTCGCATAATTCACTTTAATTCTCTTGGTCGAATTTGAAAAACATACTCAGTAATGGTAATGCAGCTGTCATGATTCAGCTCTAAACATGTGCAATGAGTGTTGAAGGTCTTGCGCTTTAACATGGAAGATTGAAAGACTGTCTGGATCCTTTGAAAGCTCTCTCGGATGAGTTTGAATGCTGCTATTACAGCCACTGTGTGCCAAAGCTGGGGTAATTAAGCATTGAGTGTGTAATGAAGTGTACAACTTGTGTCTGGGTTGGAAGTGTTTGCGTGTATATATCTGTCCTGACATGTCATTTTGAAATGGTGGAATCGAGTAATCTCTTCCCACAATTAGCTTGCATCTTTTTATGTTGTACCTGTTATTATTATTTCACATTAAAACACGTTTTAGCCGCGGGCAGGAGGAAACAGGCAGCTATTTTATTGGGGGAAACACTGTTTGAAGACCTGACTTGCAATCACACCCCAGGCCTCTTCACCATCTCTCGGAAAGTGTTGAGAGTCACTTTATCGACATTTTCTCTTCCAACACATTCAGTGTTTAAATTAGAAATGGCAGCAGAGTAGTTTATTTTATTTACAGTTACACCACTTCCTGCTTTCAACTTCCTGCTTTAATCCAAGATGTGTGGCAGGAGCAACAGCAGTCTTAAGTCCCACGGCAAGAAGATCTTACGGTCCATTCACAAGAAAACGTTATTGGTTTGATTGGTATTTTTTTTTTAGTATGTGCGTAGGAGTTGGATGTGTGCTTATATGCCGCCCGATTCTGTGCCCTCTTATCTTGGACGGCTTTGGTTGTCATCAGCCTGCTGCTGAGAGGACGGTTAGAAGGTGGATTAAGTAAGACCTTCATCTCAACACAGAGAAAATCCCTCGATGTTTGATTAGACAGCATGCGGAAGGATGATAAAGATGGCACTTCCTAAGTACTTAAATGACTCAGGCAGGGGATTGATTTGCAAAAGCTAGAACGTTTGGGATGACGCAATAGAGCATTTTGTATGGACTCAAGTGTGTTTCATGCTAGAGATTCAGTGTAAGGAACAGTGCTACGTAATTAAAGATGCCGAAATGAAAAATCTGGGTCAAATCTGAAAATTCAGGATGCAGTTGAGCAGACTTTGTTTTTCCAGAGAGATTGTGAGATAATGCATAGATAAGTATGTGGTCATGAACGTAATATTGAGCTATTTTTAAACTTTGACCTTGGTGTGCTTCAGTGCTCTTTTGATTTGGTTGACAAAGCAACAATCTGGCCTTTTTCAAGGCACAATGAAATTAATGGGTTTCATAGCGCATTGCTTTCCACATCAGTTGTGAAAGCCGTACAATGACTACAGCTGTAAGGAGAGTGAGACCAGTGTGCTGAACATTGCTGGTCAGCAAAAACTTTTTTTTTTTCAGCTCATATTTTTGCCCGTTTTTATTTTCAGGAGATAATTTTCATCTGCAAAGATTTTGTGCAGTTCTAACTCATTGTAGCTTCTAGTATCAAAGGATGTTTTTACATTTGGCATTAAAATTAGTTTATTTGCAAATCAAGTCTCAAAAGGACTATGATAATTATAGGTGTAAATAGTCAAAAATGTTTTAAGCTGGAAGCACCTCTGCGCCATCTCTGCAGTGTAAATTAGACATGTATGTGTTTGTGTTTAAAATGTAATCTTTAACTCCATCCAACCAATAATTTGTAATATTTTTAGTATAACAGTAGTTATGTAGTTAAACAATTTTTTATTATCTCTCTTTAGCAGAGATTCAGAATCAAATATTGTTTTTTTTTTTAAAAGTCCTGTTCGGTCCTCTGTTCCAGACTAAGCAAACAAACTAAAGTGTTCAAATGTACAATCAGCATTTAAACTAACAGATCCTTGAAACCCTTGTTGCATGATTTAGAAAGATAGTGAGACCTAGTTTTTACTAGGTGGAGGAAATGTTTAATAAAAGAGTAAATGGGAGGGACTTCCGCCTGTTTAGAGGGCAATGGCGAGAGAGTGTGTTTGGGGTTGGAAAGGGTGCAGAATGCAGCTGGGCCTGGCCTGCAGTACTGAGGGCTTTGTGATTTGTAATTATGTCGTGCTTCGCAGGCCTGTAGTTTTGTGCCCTGCCACAGAAAGACTCTTTGTGGGCCAGCATAACGTGAGTAGACTGTGAAAACCCTCAGAGAGAGAGAGGAACCTCAGAGAGAGAGAGGAATACGACTGCAGCCCTCAAAGATCCACCCACATAATGAGAGAGAAAGTGAGGGAAAGGTAATTCAACAGAGAGCTTCTCCTTCAAGTTGTTCTCAAGTCTTTTATGACCTCCTCAACTTCACTGTGACTCCTCAGCCTTAACATTTTAATGTTTTTGTTTGCTCTTCAGTTTGAGTAAATGCGATCTGAGATTCTATCACACATGACTATGAATTTATGACCTTGTTCATAAAGGCTTTTCTGTGGATAGTGGCGCTTAGTTCTGCTGTACCTTTGAACAGTCTGTGACAGGGCTGTTCCACCACCGCTGGGCTAATCATTAGCTTTGGTGCAGCTGTGTTTCACACCACTCTAGTAGCAGGAGATGGGACTCTGTGATCAATAATGGCAGGATACACAACTACCTGATGGTAAGAGCTCTAGGGCAGCGAGAGGTACATGTGTCTAAGTGAGCGTAGAAATTGGTGTGAAGGGAGGAAGATTGGTTATAGAAGCATATAAACTTATCTGGGGTTTCTTAACACTATGAATCAGCTGCAATTGGCAACCAACAATGCGTCATGTTCACTGATGTCAGTGAGCCACAATCACACGGTTGCATACTTAACAGTAAGTGAAACTCATCAACAGGAAAACATCTCATAATAGTAATTTAGTTTCGCTTTAAATAAAAAAAAGTATTGGAGATTAGAAATTACACTATACTGCAAAAAAATAAATAAATTCAAAGTTTGTTGAGTATATTTTAGGAGATATTGAGTATATTTTAATTATTTTATATTTAATTAATTAGAAAATTGCATTTCCTTGTAATTGTTGGAAGTTTTCTGAGGCATCATTTTTTACAGTCAATAAATTGTCACCGGATTTGTATTTTTTGGCTGAACAAACAAACACTCTGTATTCCTTTAAGACCATGCATTCATTGGATCTCAAGCCATGAGTGCAAAGGTTCTTTAAACAAGAAAGAAATGCAGGAAACAGTGTGCAAGAGCGAGAAAACCATGTGATTACACAAAGCACGTAAGAGGAGACTGTATATGTTCCAGAGGGAAAGCTTGTCAGGCTGTCTGGAATGAAAGACCCATTTTATAGTCGGCACGAGCGCTGGAAACCTGAGATATTCAAGGTTAAAGTGTCGTGATTCCAGCTACATGCACACAAAACACTTGAGTGCCAAAATTCAGCCATTAACGTGACCCAGTGCCCTATTTGCTTTCCCAGAATTCCCACACATAATTGCACATGCAAGTTGCATTTTATTCCCGCAAATGACAATCAAATAATCATAGTGCAAAGCTCACCACAGCTTTTTTTTATTGTAATTTGCTAACTTATAATAACAAACCTGCTGTTGTCTGTGAGACTGTTAATCAATGGTATATCCTTTTCTTGAAGGCATCAGTTTGTCAAAGGTGTAAGACTGTGTACTTAACTACTTAAATAATGGAAAGAACAACAATCTACTTTAGTATTGCGAATACGTATATATTTGTATACACACATTACTTAAATCTTAAATCAATAGTTTTTTGTTTTTAATATTGTGCACACACTCCACAGTGGATTTGTAGGCTTGCACATTTTGTCCAATTATCAAATAACTTTTGCTACAAATGAAAATGTATCCACCTTGTAGTTTGTTTGGTTTGTGGCTTACAGCTCTTAAACCAAAATGTTTTTTATTGTACCTATGAATGGGAAATGTAATTCTATGACTAAGGCCACAAAAGAAATCACACTGTGCTATTGCAGTCTTTGGGGTGTATAAGCCAACTGCTTTCTCTTCTGTTTCCTACACACATTTATTTTGGTTGTGCCTGTATTACTGTAATTTAGTTGAGTCCCTTATACAACTTTGCCACCCTGAACGACTCTGAGGTTAGTGATGTTCTTTTCCCCTTAAGCTCCTTTTAGTCTTTCTCTTTGAAGCCTGGAATTTCAATCTGCCACACACGCACGCACGCACACACACACACACACACACACACACACACACGCATGCACGCACACGCAGAGACTCACACCTCAAACCCACAGAACTCCCTCCTGAAATGAGTTTTCCTTGACTTAGCTTTTGTAACCATGGATACGGTTACAGAAAAGCTGTCTTTAAGGGCCTGTCGGCGCAGAACGTCCGTTAAATTAAATTAATTAGCAGCTGAAAACTTAAACAAGATTGCTTATGCTAATAAAACGTGCCTGTGATTCAAAAAGCACGGCTTATGATTACTTTTTTTTTTTACGTCAGCCTGCTAAGTCATTATCATCTTTAAGTTATGAGGTGAATATTTCAAGGATGTTAATGGGGAGCTCTAGAGCAAATGAATTCTGCTTTCATCATTTTCCTTATCCCTTAGGTCACAGAGATACCACATTTCTTGTCACTTTTTGCCTATTAATGAAGTTTTTATGATGTTACATGCATGTACATCCCTTTACTATTATATTTAAATGATAGACTAGGGGTGCAATTAAAAAATAATAATAAAGATGTAAGTTTTCAGAATGATTAAATGGCTCACTTTTTTTAATAGAAATTTCTGTTTATGAATCTTTTATTTAAAATCATCGCAACATTTTAAAAGTAACAAAGCAATTTGAAAATGAATGAAATCACTTTGTCCTTGTCGGTTTCAAAATTAATGTATCTATTCATATTTAATGAATATATAAAGCTCAACTGTGATAAAGTATTTGCAATTCATTCAGGTTCTTAAAAGTCTCTTTGCAAGAAGCTCTGACAAAGCAGTAAATGTGTGTTTGCCTGTAGCGTTTAGAGCATTCTTGGAGCGAAGGGCTTGAAGAGTGCTTTATTTTCAGCAGTATCTTGTTTATATGAATTACAGAAAACCAGGCGCCTTGCCTGAAACTTGTTGAAACAATGGAAAGTCAAATGTCTGTTTCTCTTCGTCCTCTTCACTCTTTGCCCTTCAATCTTCCATCAGGCACAAGTCTCAAGTTGCTCAATTTTTTTTGCTTAAGGTTGTCTAAAGGTTGAGGTCTACATTTGTCATGGAGCTCTGCCTAAAGCACCCGCTTCTCTGAAATGAGTTTGCCAAAGTTGTCTTGAGATGTGGCCTTATTGCATTCTGAAACAGCAGAGAAACAGCCATGATGACCCATGCCCAAGTTCACTGTTGAGTCAGGGCACTAAAAACATGCTGCAATAAGCTACAGTAGGGTGCAGAGCTGACCCTCTTTACAGTTATTTGTGTCTAATGCAGTGGAAACACTAATGTATGGCGGATATTTTGTGTTATGCTAGCTGGCATATAGAGCAGGAAGGGTTGGGGTGGAGTTCTCACACTAGCTTCCTGTTAGACAGGAAGTATGTTTTAGTAGTGACACAGTTTCACTCTAGCAGTGATCCAAAGCAAATAGCTCTCCACAATCATCAACTATGATGAATGAATAACAGACAGCAAACCACATGCACAGTATTTTCGCCTTTTCTATCAGAGAACTCGGTTGGCTCACACTGGAAAGATTGTTGATTCTTTTAGTTTATACCCAGTGGAGATTTGTCTTCTGCCTTTCAAACACATTGTAATTCATTTCATAATAGGGCTGTGTAGCTTTCCAAACTATTTAAAACCAAACCAACACTCATAACTATTCAAATCTAACTTTTTTTTTTGAGGAACAATATCGCAAAGATGTGATGCCATCCTTCACCCTGAAAAGAGGTAACGAAATGTGCAAGACTGGAGTTTTAGCTCTGTATAAATCTGTGTTGCATGTCATTGACAGGATGTGCTTTTAGTTTGGCAAGGGTTTTGTGAAGACTCAGGATTTGGAAAGTCATATTTGGACACAAAGAAGAAAAATTATGACAAAAAGGGCATGGGAATGCAGGGATCCAGACATTTTTGCAGCCTTTTTAGTGCCACTTAATTTTTTTAGGTCACACTTGTGCTTATAGCAATTTGCCTGATAAGCGTTGCCATTTGTATAAAAAAACATTAAACGGCAAATCATCATCTTGACCCCACCAAAAAACATTGCATTTTAACTTAGAGCATTTTGCATTTACTTTGGCCAATCTCAGCCATGTAAAAACAGTTGATATGCAATTGTCAGTATAGTTTTTAATTTCTATTTTAATTTTAAGTACGTTAGTAGTAAGTTAAAGGTAAATTTAAAATATTTCTCTTTTTTTCAACTAAATTATGTTACCATATAAGAGGCTGTTGCCGCCATAAAATGGGTGTCTGTGGTGGCACTTCTCTCAAAATATTAGTCTGGAGCCCTGAAATGAGATTAAAACTGAAAAAAAAAATCAGTTGTTTGCGCCGGATTTTAATGCCATATTGTAACATTGAGTCAGGGTACAACAGAGTTTAGGGGTCCAAATGCAGCATCTTTATTAAATAAAACACAGATAAACAGTCCAAGTAGGAGCAATAAGGTAACTTCAGGGCAATCCAAAAGAGTAATTGGGGTCACATGCGAAGAGATCAGTACAGGCGGCAAACAGCATAAACCATAAACAAGGTGAGCGTCGAAAGGCACGGCAAGACTAGACAAAAAAGAAAGCTTTGCAATGCTACAGGATAACAAGACTCAACAATGTGTGTGAGAATGTGAGGTGTGTATATATAGTCCAACTAATCAGTCTACATGAGCTACAGCTGTGTGCAAGTAATCAGGGGTTATCCGGAACTGGTGTGTGTGTGCAGTGTCTTATGGGAAATGTAGCGCAGTTCAGTGGCAGAATTGTAGTTCGGGTGATAATGAATGTTCTCCAGTGATCTGTTAAGGCTAGATTGCCGGTGATCGTTACACATATACTGTATTAGAGATGCAATTATTTCCTGCCGGTACATTATTTTTAGCTCGCAAAGAACCTTGGCTTTAATTCTCTGTCCTCTTCTTTTACTGACTGCAGAAACATTTATTGCTGATGTGCTGTGACATGATTTTACACTTCGTTAGGCACAAGCCTAATTGAAGCATTTAAAGATGTAAAAGTCACTGTTTGTGCATCATCATCTGCACTTCATCTGATATATTTACCACTGGGTCTTCTGGAATCTGGCATCTGCTCATTGAGCTTTTTGCTTGTTTCATCCAAACTAATGAATAAATATTCGAATGGTTGTGGAGGGCTCTGCGAAGACGGAGTGGGTGGCATTTAAAAGTGCTTTGCTGGTCACAGTGTATGACTCCGTAAAGGTTATTGTGTCTGTAGCTGACCCTCGTGAGGGAAAAAGACAACGCAAAGGACTCTTTTGTCATTGATGCCAATTTCCTGTTAAGAGGCATTTGAAGTCTGCGAGGAGAAGAATTTGCATACAGCCCTCTTTCCTTACTTCCCTTTTTTAAAAAAATGAAGTATTTCTTCCTCTTTAAATTTCTTTCAACTTCAGCAGCATGCATCTTTTCCTCTGCCCACATATCCACTTAGATTTACTAATTCTGTGTTTCTGACTTGCTTCAATCCACACTTGTATGATTTATTTCATTTGAAAATTGGAGAAGGTATTTTTACAGGGTGTCTGCGGGGTCTTAAAGTCTTAAAATGTCTTAAATTTCAAAAACTAAAATTTAGGCCTTAAAAACTCTTAAATTCACTGAAACATGGTGTTGTTGTACGTCTTAAATACACTTCAACAGGCCTTAATTTTCCTTTGTCTCTGTAAAGCTACCCAATCACTACAACCCAAAAAAAATTTGTCAAATTGATTAACTCTGTTTACTGATATGCTTTAATTATTTCCCTTAAATCCTTACGGTAACATTTGTTTAAAAGTTCTCCATGTATTTATGCATAAATGCTTGTTGTGAATAAATGTAGTTCATTATAGTCTTTAAAAATTGTCTTTTTTAAATGAAAAGTTATGTTAATATATATAAACTCATATGTAACTGTTTTGACACATTATTTAAAATATGTGGCTAAGAAATTACTGAACTTTAATTTTAATTAAATATTCTCTGGCCATTACAAATATCCTTAGCGTTTTGCCCTATAAAAGTCTGAAATTTCATTAATAATAAATTTGACTTGGTGAAACCTGCAGAAACCCTGATTTTCTATAAATTAAATTGTCAGTTCATTGGATTTTAGCATTTATGTATGGTATTATAGTATATATTTATATTTTGATAAAATTTTTAGTTTATTACCGTTAATGAAATCAACAGTTGTAATAATGTAACCGTTTTATTTTAGTAACAACACTGATCTGGTGTATTTTTGGAACTCATTGACTTGTATGGTCAATTATATAATAAAATAATTATATAATATTATAAAAATATTATATAATAAAAATATTAATTCAAAATATTTTATTTTGTGTTGGACAGAAGGTGGAAAGTTGTAATGGTTTAGGACAAAATGACTTAATTTTTTAAATGATGTCAGAAGTAACTCACTAAAAAAGTTAATTATTTATTTTTTAAATCTTGAAACTTTGAGACAAAATACTAGATATGCTTTCCATGACCATTGTTTTTGTCACTTTTTTTTGTGCTCTTTTTACAAAAAAAACTTAACTTCTCTTCACCTCCATAGATTGGCACGTTAAAATGCACCTATTCCTGTTGTGTGGACATTCAATCAATACATGTCGACATTTAAAAAAAAACAAAAAAACAAAGTCCATCACTTCAGTTTGTTTCTTTCTCAACAAGCCTCCATCACTCACATTTCATGTCAGAGATTTAACTTGCAAGTGTTCAATGACCGAATCCGATCTTTTGTTTGTTGTGCCCTCAGACAAAAGCCCATAGTTGTGTTTTCACAACGAAAGAGGACATCGATAATGATCGTTGACTGCAGTAACCGCCACAGACTGTGAGAACGTATCTGTAATCTCCAATCATTGTGTACATTATATTTAACACACAGGGCGTCTTTCTCATAAATTAACACTGTGACTCAAGTAATCGATGCTCCATCGAGGTTTGTTGGTTTTGTGCAACTTTTGCTGTACAAGTTGGCCACAGCTGGACAAGGGGTTGCACAAAATTTAAATAAGTGCATCAAACTTTAACTATTTGGCTTTTGGTGAATATTTTAAAATGCAGTGCAATTGTTTTTGTTCACGTATGACTCTAGGCCTAGAGTTTGTTTCCGTGAGACCGCTGTGACGTTTGTTTTAAAAGCAAACAGGCCTGTTTAGGCCAGTGAGAAAAGGGAGAAAATTGAAGTGCGAAGCTTTGAGTGCTGGGAAAAGAGTTTGTAATAATGCAGCCATTCACTGAAGTGTTGACTGTGGCCAGCTGTTTGCACATTCAGCGAGGTGAAACTCTTTCAGACTTCAAGCAGTGTTGTGTTCAGAGTTTTCAACCACTTTGCACTTTTTCGCAAGCTGTTATTTCAGTGCGCAAGAAACAAGACTTCAGAATCCCTCCCAGATGCATTCTTCCTGTTTTTAATAGCTTGTGTGTGTGTGACAGTTTACAGCTGTGCTTTTTATCATAAACCGAAATTTAAGGAAATTTGCAAGCATAAGCTATTTCATCTTTCTCTGTGGACTAACTTTTTTTCTAAAATAGATGGCAGGAAAAGAGGTCAACTCAAGAGATTACATTTGCACAAACAGTTTTTTGCAACTCTCTTTCTATCCGTCCATCTATCCATCTTCCTCGTTTCTCAACAGTCCAAACTGTGGCAATCGTCAGCTGCATTTGAGAGAGATGGAGAAGCCTCGAAAGGAAATCAATTAAACAAAAGAAGAGCAAAGAAAAAGAGGGTTGAGGGCTGTGTGAGGTTCAGGGGAAGGTTGTCTCAAACAATGCCATGTCTGTTAGCATAGCGGGGGGAAATCGCTCCGTATTCCTGTTGCGTACTGCCTGGCCTCTCCACCAATCCATTCGGCAGGTGCTGCTGCACGTTCCCAGCTCTGATCTGAGGTCAGTTATGTCCTTTTGCTTCAGAGTAGTGAGAACACAGGGTTTGGGTGAAACTGTTTCAAGATCAGAGTGCATGGGATGCCAAATATCTTTTTGGCTTAATGGTCTGTTGTAGATTTTCTGTAGGGAATACTGTAATTTTGAAGATTCAGTGTTTTACTGTGCAGGGTTTCTCTCTACTTCAGTTTTGTATGGCAACAATCAAAAATGTGAAGTGACTTTATAAGTGCTGGATGGACATCAACCCTGCATAGTGGAAGGAGAAACTATCAGTGTTTAATGGATGGTTAAATGTATGAATGTAATATAAATGACACAGGATTGCTCAATCACAGATGGGAACCATACATTTCTTTTCTTAGGCTCCAATCACATTTTAGTTTACTTTAGTTTAGTTTTGAACATGGTGAACAAAATAGTGCAGATATGTACAGTTCTAGAGCATTATAAGTTTATATACAACTTGTATCTGAAATATTACAAACCTTAATTAAGAAGCTTTATAAAATTGATATTTATTTAATAAAAAAGTTTCATTGCATTTGGTTTGGAGTATGCTGTTTAAATAACCATTTGATCAACATATTCGTGTAACTAATATAAATCTCACGTTCAATTTTCTTGAGAGAAAATTAAAGCCATTATAATGTTAATGTGCCCTCAAGCTTGAATTGAAACACATTGTCCTTTTCAAGTGTTCTATTATTGATTGATTGTATTTAGCTTTTCCTGTTTATCTCACTGTTGGAAAGACAAAATAAACTTGCTTTCCCAGCATGCACTGCACATTTGAGTTCTTCCCCACAGTGACTATATGATGCTGTAATCCAGCTTTGGCTCTCAGGACAATTGAGAGAATTTTTTTCCAATTTGTAGCTGTTCACATCTCTCTATTTCCACCCAGACACAGCTTGGTAGTTTCAGAAGCTATATTGTCTCACTCCTGGTCTCAATCAGGTTTCTCAAGAGCAGCTCTAATCCGAGATGGAACTAATATACCAGTTCTTCAGGGGTGTCTTATCACGCTCCCTTCATGGCCCGAGGGGCTCTATGATGGATAAGGATTCTGATCTGTCAGTGCTCTTGGCTTCTGAACACAGGCCAAACAACAACTTTCAGAGCTGGTGGGAGATGAGGTCTTTCAGTTGGATTTTCACTGTTGGGTCACCTACAGGTTACGCCTGGTCATAACTTATAAGGCGGATTGAATATCATAAGCCTTTTAGCTATACTTTTAATCTTTTAGAAAGGTGTATAGTATATTAGATGCCATGCGATATGGCATCTGAGCCAAAGCTTAGTCTGTATTTCAAAGTTATTGAAATGATGTATGCTACAAGTAATAAATGAACACTGCAGGTCTGGGACAAAACCTTTAGCCCTTATATAAATATTTTAACTGTAACCACACCTCTTTCTTCCTGTTCTCTCTTTACATTTCCTGTGCTTTTTTTTGCTCTATTTGACTGGATGTTAGTCATCCAAAGATGTGAATTAAATTTATGCACAAAACTGGAATATTGCGTAAATCATTTGCAAATAAAGCACTTTATTTCTTTTATTACTTTGTTTCCATCCAATGAGTAAAAGAGAATAAAATAATTTTGAAAAGCACCTGTCAAAGCAAAATCACATACATTTTTTTAATGCGCTTGCTGGAATCTATTTGGTAAATGTGTTCCTAATGTAATCTTTGCACTTTTTTATTGGATAAAAAAATGTATCCTACTCAAATTTGTGCATAAAGACTGATTTATACTTCTGCATCAATCACACGTATATAGCCCGACACATGTAACTACATGTAAGAACGATGCGTATCGCTAACTCTGTGATTGGTCGGCTTGGTATCGGTGACGAGTGTGGGGGGTGCTGAGAGCTGCGAGCCTGATGGAGCGAGTGTTTACAAGTGTCGAGCCCTGTGAAGGAGCTCCAGATGAAAACTTTTGTTTTGTGTTTTCCTTACGATTAAAGTTGTTGCATGTCTGTCGGTTCCCACCTCTGAATGAGCAAGTTTTAGCTACTTGTATATTAAGGTAGCGTTCAGAAAAAACAAAACACCCGTCAAAGAAACTCGACACAAACACCTACTGCCAGCTAGCGTTTCAGAAGTGTTATTGCAGAGCAACAATAACAGCACGTAGAAGAAGAAATGCACGATAACGCGCTAGGCATGCGCAGTGGGTCACATTGATCACTCGATGCAGAAGTATAAGTTTATGCAAAATGTATGACCATCTTTCGGTTTCCATTAAGCATTTTTAGGTCAAAATGCGCATAGAAATAGGTGGATGGAACCAAAGCGATATAGTGGCAGTATAAATGGGACTTGATGTCCAGATGGAGTCCTGACTCATTTTCTTCCTGAGAATCTAAAGACAGTCCTGTAAACATCAATACTCATTTGCCATTCTCACCAAGCAAATTAAAACTTGAATGACGGGAACGAGCAAGAATTATTGACGCACTGATGTTTGCTTGTTTGTCACAAGTTACGTATTGTTACCGCAAGGCTGGAAACGGTGGATGTTGCAAAGTAGGCTTGAGAACTTGTCTTGATGCTCTTTGAGATGCCAACATTTCTCTTCAAAGATTCCTAGTACCCATCGAGTGTAGACCCCGAGAGAGGGCAGGCATGTTCCCAAAATCATTGCTTTTCAATCTGCAGTGTGACGCAGGAGCCATTAGCATGGCCTGCTGGGCAGAATGTTTTCGAAAGAGGACAGGACATAATGCATAGCTTGTCTGTCAATACTGAGCTGGCTGTTTAAATGATGCATAAATAATGAATCATATGAGGCCGATAACAGGTGCTGGAGTTTTTTTTAATCGCTCATAGTTGCATTGCATTCAAAACAGGGTGTCTGAAATTACAGCAAGTGACTTGACTGATATGGATGTTTCAGTGGCTGATCCTGATAACCAGAAAGTGAGTTGGCAGATGGCCTACATGGGCAGCTGCCTTTTAAGGGAGTGACTGATTTAGAGCATGGGCAGCATACAAATTGAGCGCCACCGATTTTTGTAGTGTTAATATATTTATGTTCATAATCAACATTGTTGCATTAGAAAATAGGAAGTGTTCTTTGTTTGAAGTTCAAAAGCATCTGCAGGAAAATTACAAGTCATTAACATTGGCTAAACAGACTAATTGAATTAATGGAGTATTGATGTTAGATGTGAAAGGAGAAAATCCATCCAGTTGTTTTGTGATATTTGAGGAAGCATCAATAGTTAATTTATAATAATAATTGTTTTCTATGCTTTGGTAGTTTTAATGACACTTTAATTAAATGAATTAGTTTGGCACAAACAGACAATTCATTCCATTCCTATTCAGACTGACTGTGGATTTCACAACATTACAACACTGCAGAGGAAATTGAGTTTTGTATGATTCATGTTACTTCCAAGTGATTTCCTGAGAAAGTCATTCTTGGTTCCTTGTCATTTATCATATTTCATTATTCATTTCATTAACAGATTAGTCACAAGGTCTCCCGATTTTTCACGTGGATTCACATTTGACCTGCATGTGTTGATCTTATGTTTTGTTTTGGAAAGACAGCCCTTTATTTAACTGTATATTTATAGATGCGTTAACATTTTCCACCCAACAGTGTAAGTTTTATATTACTTTCACAGTTGCTGCTCTTGATAAAATAGATCAAGCAAGACTCTCCTCAGCACTTTGGAACTAATCTCACCTTTAAATGAGACAAATACACACTTCCTCCAAAGCAGGCCTTAACCTTGATCTCATTATCTTTCATTAGGCTTTAATCTGTTTCACTGCGCTCACACGTTATTTTACCATCATTCTGCTTAGTTTAAATTACCCAGTTTCTGTAGCTGCTGACCTTAATGGAAGAAAGGCAATGGTGTTAATGACCACAGGTGTATGAGGATAAGAGGTGTTATTGGCACAGTTTTGTAAGGTTTGTCAAATTGTATAAAGCATGTGGTAAGAAACGAATATTAGCTCAATTTCATACTCTAATGTTCAGAAAATGAGAAGTTTGTCAGGATTTGGCCTTCGGGATGTTCTAGCTGTATGACAGTTTTTCACTTGAGGGGATTGAATGTGTTTCTCTACAGTGCTCAGGCCTTGTGCGCGGCTGGCCTCCATCCATCTGTATCTAACCTCTGACAAGCCTCAGCCTGATCTCAGGGTCTGGAGATCATCAGCCTTGAGCCATGATTTCTTTTGAACTCCGATTTCATTTGAAGAGATGAAAAGCAGAGATTTCCACTTCGCTTGCTCCTTGTTTCAGACGGAAAAGCGCAGCGTTGGTGCTTTTCTTCACGTCTAAAGATTGCGTGTCGGATATTTGTATGTGTTTGGTTGCATGTGTTTTTGAGTGGAGGTGAATTCTTTCAAATTCTCTCTAACATACCCTCTGTGAAATGTAGGTCACCAAAAAGACCTAATGTACTTAAACCAAAATCAAAGAAGAAACTGACGTCATTAAAAAAAGGCCAAAATTACATTTGGTTCAGGCGTTAGTGTATGATTTTCTCTGTTCAGTCAAAATACAAACCCTGAAGAACTGCTCCAGTGTTATTCAAATTAGAAGCAACACTGATTCAATCTTCTGTTAAATATGTGTTATTTATAAATTGTATAAATTGACAAATTGTCTAGATGTTTCCTTATTTCTTTAGTTTTTAAACAAATTTAGTTGTCTACTATTTTTTTGTGACAGTTTTTTTAATCAGGCTCAGAAAAATGCATAAAAAGAGTTGTATTTATCCACCTATATATCGATTATCAGCTTCTAAAATGAATGTGATGGTACTTCACATTACAGAGCTCGTTCCAATATTCACATTGCAATTATCAGATGCTTAAAGGGATAGTTCACCCAAATATTTAAATGTACTCCCCCTCAAGAGCTTCCAAATCTTTAGGTTTTCGTTATTCTATTGAAAATTAAAGAAGATATTTTGAAGAAACCTGAAAAACCAGAGATCTCTGTGGTTGCAGGCTTCCAGCTTTCTTCAAAATATCTTCTTTTGTGTTCAACAGAAAAAAGTAAGTGAAACAGGTTTGGAATAAGCGAAGTGTAAATAAATGATGACAGAAATTTCAGTTTTAGGTAAACTGTGCCTTTAACCATTTCTTTCTCACTGTTGCATTTTTATTTCTATTTGTTTTGACACTCAGCACATATTTTCATATTTAAATGAGAGACTCCATAATGTAAGTGACATCAGGAAGTTGGTCTGCTATTTCAAACCTCCTTTCACCCCTAAATAAAAGAAAGAAAAGGAACGCTGAGAGTATATCAACATCTTTCATAAATTCACTCCATGCCAAAAAAGTATCACTTTGAGTAGGTGTTTTTGCTTCTAGATATCAAAGTGGTCCAGAGGTTAGAGTTTATAGTGACTAATTTCTCCTCTACCGCCTCTGGATGATGATCAGGGGGTTATTTGTCGGGCATCGTTTGATATGATGAAAGCTACCAGGTTGACTTTGGGACGGCTTCAGTTGAATGTCACTTTTGAATAAAATTGGCTCTGAACAAGATCATTGGTTTGTCTGGAGCCTTTCTCTTCTTTTTTTCTCTTTGGGCTTGAAGGCAACCTGGAGCGCCAGACAGACTTCCATCTTTTGATAGTAGGCCATTCTGCCAGAATTAATTATCAAGCACGGCGCTTGTGTGCACCGTCCATTGCGTAAGTGTGTGTATATGAACAGGCATCTGTTAACACACTGCCTCGGTTGCTTTTTTCCTTGCCTCTGCCAAAACGGTACAATAGCAGAGTCTGGCGTGCTAGACTTTTAATGTAAAATTGTCCTTGTGTCTCTTTGTCATTTAGTGCAAGTGTCTGGCTTCTTATGTGGTTGGAGCCTTTATTTAGAAATCCAGCATTTTTTTTTTGTCTGTTTGAGCTGAAGCAGTTTTAGGGTTTGTAGTGATTGCTCCGTCTGCTGTTCATCTTTGAAGGGCATATCTGTGCCCCCCTGCCAAGTGTTAATGATATTTTAGTAATGCATTGCCTGGCATGGGGTGGTGACGTGGTTTTATTAAGCTCTTCTCAATGCCTGGAGGAGGAATCAAACACGAGGCTGTCAGATAGTTCAGAGCGCTGGATATTACACAGATGTGGCTGTCCAATAAAATCTAGGATTAACTCAACTGCGTTATCAGGGTTTCAAAAGAAATGTCTGCTATTGTCACATTTTGCAGTACCTGACAGTACAATACATATCCATTCAATAGTCCAGAGATTAGATCTGCTCTAATAGAGCCTGTTGTAGAAATTCGGTATATGCGTCCTGATGGTCAAGTAGTGAACAAACACAAAAATAGCTTTTAATTCAAACAGATGGACTGTAAAATAAAACAAAATGTATGTATTATTGCTATTACTTTATTTTGACTGTCCCTTTTGCAC
This sequence comes from Danio choprae, assembly GCA_903798125.1. Taxonomy (NCBI): domain Eukaryota; kingdom Metazoa; phylum Chordata; class Actinopteri; order Cypriniformes; family Danionidae; genus Danio; species Danio choprae. Next base: position 7,900,232 of record CAIGQW010054176.1, read on the forward strand.
ATTTCGTTGAGTATAAGTTACATTGCATCTACATGTCAACTAATTCTCATTGGAGTATTAGTAGACTGTTTGCTAATATCAGCAGCAGACACTGCTCGACCAGCAGGCATTCAACTGACTATAAGAAACTTTGCAACTGTTAACTTAGACTAACCCTAAACCCCAACCTTACAGTTTACTAAAACTCTGAGAATCAGTTTCCATATAGTTTCAATGTAACTTATAATTAACAAAATGTGTTAAAGGGACCATCAAAATAAACTGATACCGTATTTTTTTTTTCCATGTGAAAATAAAAATCTAAAATGTACCATTGTCTAATAAAACATTTTAGTTGGATATTAATAATAATATTTATTTATATATTTTTGATGTTGACAGTAATAATAGTGTGTATTGAAACACATATTATTATATAAATTGTTTATATTTGCTAATAATAGTAATTATTGTATTCTGCTTGTTTGTGTAATATAATAGTTTTATTTTAATATAAATGTAACACAATTCATTTTGTTAAAGTGGCAAAACGTATATTTTCTTGTGCCCACATGCTTTAAATTAGCTTTAAATCATACAGTCACATTCAGGCCTTAAAAACACATCCAAGTAAAAATCTGTTTCCTGGTTAATTATAATCCCATTGTGACTATTGCAGATTCTCACGTTCGTACTGAAATTATATATTGTGCGGCCCTAATTATTATTTTTATTAATATTATTATTATTATAGTAGACTCAGTCTGTTTAAAAAAAGATTGCCTAACCTTAGAAATGCAGAACTAATTTCTTAAATCAGTTTTTTGCATCTCTATTCTTGAATTGGACACACAAGTGCAGTTCAAATGGGAAATCTGGAAATTGTCCCTCAGTAACAGCAGGATTAATCAGAATTAAAAGCAATCTCTCTTTCTCTAATTCTGTTTCTTATTCTCCTCTTGTCTCTCGCTTGCTTTCTTACTTTTTTTTTTTCTTCTTACTTATGATTTGTCGACATTATCCATAATTTATTTGTGTGTGTTCAGGAAGCCAACTCACTAATGGAGGTATGCATAATGCATTTATCGGGCTTTTATTGGAGCCTTTGGTGGTTAGTCAAAAACTGAGGCGAGTACAGCGTTTGTTCCATGACATTCAAATCTGGGAATCACCTCAGATTCCATAACACACAATGAGGTTGAGTCACGATATGATGAACGTCAAAACACTGAGTTTTAGTTTTGTTATAACAGTCTCAGAATTGGAGTTAGCAGTCTAATAAATCGTCTTTCAGGATACCTTTATCCCAAATATCTTTAAAAAGGAAGCCGTAAACCTACAATACACTACAGGTTGAAAGTTTGGATTTAGAAAGGTGTATTTTATTTAAATTCTTTTTTTTTTTTTGGAAGAAGTCTCTTCTCAATGAGGCGACATTTATTTGATCAAATAAAATAAGTTTAATACTATTTCAATTTGAATTGAGTCTTTCTTTTGAAATACATTTTAAAATTGAAAACACAATTATCAGCATTATTGTTATTATTTCAGTCTTCAATACATGACTGAATTCAACGCTAAGGATTTTGTCTACTGGCCCGATTGGGTCAGTGATTCAGATTTTTACTTGCCCTGCCAAAACTTTCACTGGCCCCACCAAACAAAAACAAAAAAAAGTCAATGGCTATTTCTTAGCCACATATTTTAAATAATGTGTCAAAAATAATGTCTAGAATTTAAATGTTTTAAAAATGTTAAATCTGCTGGTGTTTTAGTGCAGTTTTAAGTTATTTATCAAAAGGTGTCTGACATGTGCAAACTGCAAAACATCATTTAATTTTTTTTCGTCATGTTGTACCTACATAAATGCCTGTTTCCAAGACATTAGAAACAGATGTTTTCTTTTAGTCTCATGATTTGATGTTGCCACCATGCTGCCGTCTCTTTGCTGTACTGGTTATGAAAAAAAATTATGTGCTCACAACATCCAATCAGATTAGAGGAACTGAACAGTAATATGGTGTTTACGACATCACAGAGAAGGTCGCATTTAAAGGCTTAAAAGCACAAACTGTGTCTCGATTCTAAGACTGTATTTGCTCGCAATTGACAAATAGTCACAGGCAAATGAAGCTTTACTGACAAGGCAGCACTGGCCCAGTCAGGCCAGTAAGGATCCTGTCTACTGTCCCGAGCGTCTCTCATGCTGGCCCCGGGCCATCGGGCAGTCCTTATTGTTGAGGCCTGCATGATATTTAAGAAATCCTTATCATATGCTTATTTCGAGTTCAAGCTGTTTTTTTGTATGGCAAGTGTCGGAAGTATTGCATGTGATTAAATTTTAGTTTGTAAAAATTATGCACATTTCTGTCACTATTGAACCGTTTAATGTTATTTTACTCAACAGAAGTATTTGTTTTTATTAATTATTAACATTTAACACTTTATTTATTTGATAATTTATTTAGATAAAACAAATCTATGCACGCCATCTGTGTATTATATATTATTACTTTATGATTATTTCATATTATTATTATTGTTATTACTACTGCTGTTACTATATATCATTATTATGTAATCTGTTTATTTACTATGATTTGCATACAACAGCGCTAATATCAGAGGAACTCTTGTCTACAGAAGGAAGTCCAGCTGTACAGGTTTTCACATCACTCTTTGTTTGGGCTTCTTTATGTTGTGAAGTGGATGTCGGGTTTCCCTCTTCTAAAACAATAGCAGGTTAAGTGGCAGGAAGCGTGTTAAGTGTCTTTTCACGTTCATCCTTTTTTGACTCATACAAGCGTCTGAGTGTGTATGTTCACATCTATAATTGATGTGCTCTATTGTATACGCTATATGTGTGTATGATTGTATATAGCTATATTGTCTCATGTTCGCATTCATTTGTTGTTGTTTTTCTCCCAGCTGTGGAATTAAAGAGGATGTCCTGTTTGTGGAGTTAATCAAAGCAAACATCTTCTTCTCTACGCTAGTTTGATCTCTGACAGAAGAAACAGCCACCTCGGTTAAGAGTTCAGATGGTTAATTGATTTTTTTAGATGCTTAAAACATCAGCTGCGCACATACTGTTCTCTCACTGTCTCTCTCTTCAATAAATGCATGAATGCTCTCGAACTGGCCCATCGCCCGGTTCTGCTCCGTTAGATCTGCGGCAAGATTGTGCTGAACGCTCAGATTCCCCCCACGCATCTGCGTTTATCTACGCTCATTCATCCTTCCTTGGACTATAAACCTCAAGAGTCCTGATGAAATATCGAATGGGCTGCTTTTCACAATTGTAAGGATTACTTTTGAAATTACTAACTGTGTACTCGGCAGACTTGAAAATGAAAGTTCTGTCATCATTTTCTCACCGTTTCTTTGTTTCAAACCTTTGAGTTTTTCTTCTGTTAAACACAAAAGAAGACATTTTGAAAAGCGTTGGAAACCTGTAACCATTGACTTCCATTTGTTTTTATTACACTCAAAAAGATTTTTGCTCCTTGTTCAAACTACTTATTTACAATTAGCTGAAGCGACACAATCCAGAGATTTTATGGGGGGAAACTGAATTGTTTTACATTCAATCTTTGTTAATTGGCTATGTTAACTTAATGGATTTGTGTTGGGACAACATGAATGAATTGTGTGGAACATAATTTATTATTATTATTATCATTCATTTTAATTAACTTCATTTTCCAAATGTTTCTGAAAATACATTTCGTTTATGCATGTGTAGCAGCTACTAGGGTAAGCATGAACTGGTCAAAACTCTCCAAACCTCACCCATCCCCTAGGACACAAATCCAGTTTCTGTTTCAACACACTGTAGGTTTCAAACAAGCCTGAAGGACTCAATTAGTTTAGTCAGTTGTGTTTAATTAGGGTTAAATCCAAACTGTGCAGAGCTGCGACCCTCCAGGAACTGAATTTGACACCTGTGCCCTAGGATGAGAATAAGTAAGTAATAAAATAAATAAATATGCATGGTAGCATAATCAAAATAAAGAAACCACAGGTAAAAAACAAAACAAAACTCATAAAGGTGTGTACATTTTAATTTTTGGGTGAACTATTTCTTTAAAAGTAGTAGTAGTACTTTAAAAGCTTTCTACCTTGATCTGACACTTTACCCATTAACTCCATCTGACCCCTCCGCCAGTGCACGGGTTGCAGGCTTAAACCTTTTACTGTCGTTTACGTATCGATCAGCACAAACAGCAGTGCAGTTTGCATGGCTGCCAAACCGATGAGGTCTGACAGCGTTGTGTAGCCTGACCCGGACCTTTGATCATATGAAATGACAGCCAGAGATTTTATTTTCATATTCTGTTCACTTGATCTGAAATGGATTAAAACCTATCATTTATCACTGTAGAATAGCCTTTATTGTAGTAACATTAACTAGTATCGATGCATGATTTAATTACTTGCCGGTCATTAAGCAGTATACACTTTTGAAATACTGATGTCCGTGAGCTTTATTTTTTGATATGGAAGACTACAAATGAAACACAAACAGAAGCAACGAAAGTGATTTACACACAACATTACATAGGACATCAAAAACAAATAAAGGAATGTACAAAACATTAACAGTTTTACCGTGTTTACCTAGTAACCTGCAGTAGAAAAGTAAGGAGCACTAAATGTGAGTTTATTTAGATGCATTTAGACACAATTTAATTTGGGCCAACACTTTAAAATTAATCAGGAAGGGTGGCGTTACATCCATTCGAGTCAAACCGGGAGTACAGTAAAAAATAAATACAACACCACCAACAAAGTTATTAACTTGTCACATAAACCCCTAATATTACAATTATGTCATACATAATACTGTCAAAGTTAGCTGTAGATGATATGTTGGTAGCCATGTCAGCCAATGAATTCTTATTTTTAATGTAATCTCTATCCACTCAAAAAGAAATTAACTATTGCCTGATAAACTTTGGATAATTTGTATTAGTTGAACCTTTATATTAAGCTTTACTGGTGCTTTTCACATGACATGTTGAATACAGCCGATGCACACTTTAGAAGAGGTTATCTTAGTTAGGCAAGACAAGAAAAGGTCTGGATGTTTCCTTACAGTTTCCTTATTTTTTAATAAGTATATAAATGTAGCTGTCCACTTTTTTGTGACTTTATTTTTGCAATCAGGCTCTTAAAAAATGCATGAAAAGATTTGTATTTATCTGCTTAAATATAAGATATCAGCTTCTAAATATAAAGAGGTATCGGTTATATGTTTCTGCCAAAATGTCCATATCAGTGTATCCCTAATATTAGCTATAACATCTGTACTTTGGTCACTGAGATTGTATAGTTTCGAAATTTGGTGTAAAACAGAATTGTCTGACATTGTCTTTGTGAAAATATGCCTGCCGTCTTACTCATCTCTGTCTGTGGTAGGGTTGTCACGATACTGGAATTCAATACTGAAATTTTAAAAACGTCCATTTCCTGCTAACATTTGAGCAGAAATGACTGATTGGCCATGAAGCTCATCAGTTCACAGAACTCAGCTGGCCACTGGAGTGTTTTAAAGCCGCGATTCATCAGCATTGGACATTGGAGCATTTCAGTGTTTACACTCAGTAAACAGCGGTGAGTTCGGTGAACTGATGACCTTCACAGCCAATCACAGTCATTTCTGTTGAGCAAGCAAACACAATTGCAAATCAGCGCTGTTTAAGAACGTGCTCAACAGCGCTCAAATGTTAGTGGGAAATGGATGTTTTTAAAATTTCAGTGCCGATTGGTATCGAATTCCAGTATCGTGACAACCCTAGTCTGCGGTTAATGTCTGGTTTACACACTTTGCAACATTTCCACACAAATGACATGTTGGAAAATGATTGCAATTCTGTTTTGTGCAAGTCTGGAACAGCCAAAACAAACCAATTCATGGCCAGTCAACTGGTGCGTTTCTTTTTCTTACACAATATGCCCAAAACAATCGTTGAACAATTTGTGAGTTTGTGGCTGAGCCTATAGCCATCAAAACTTGAAGAAGAACATTGTGTTTTCATTTGTGATGGAGTCTCATTGTCAGTGAGTTTTGCTTGGCGCTGAGGGATGTAAAGCTTTCAGATGCGGCTGATGTGTTTTTGTGTGTTGAGAAGGTTTCTTCAGACGAGTTAGATTGGAGAGCTCATGGGAGATCTGCCGTCTGCCAGGAGACTTTAACACACACACGCGCACACACACACACACACACACACACACACACCATACTCCGTCCTTCTGCTCTCGGCCTAGATTAATGAGACCTGTGTCATGCTTTGCCCAGCCAAACACACATATACACTCAATCTTATTCACCAGGGCCCAAAGGCAGGTGTTTAATAGATATTACTCAGTGCATAACTTCTAACTAATCACTTTATTTACATCAACACACCTCTCCATGGACCTGTTAGAGTCAGTAGATGACACTGCGGTTTTCTAATTAAACTTCTCATGGGCTGGCAGATGTTGTAGCTGGAGAATACTCTAAATTTTCGGTTCTTCCTTTTTGTTTGTCCTTCAAGGTCACATGTGATGCGGGTTTCCCGAAGTGTGTGTGTGGTGAGTGGACACATGGATACAGGTCATGAGAATGACCCTCATGCTTCGTAATCAAATGTTGTTTACCTCACAACATGGTACTTGTAGGATTTGTTTTAAATACAGGCTCTTTCTCTCATGCCTGTTGAAGCTATTGCTAGACACTGCCTGAGGACTTATTGATTTGGCTCTTATTTATTGTCTTCCCTTTATTACTGCATTCCTAACAAATTGTTTTGAACAAACCTCAAACTTATCTTCATCTTTGGCAGATAACTCGTCCTGCATTGTTTTTGATTTGGACATAATTCCACAAGTCATGTGGTTTGTTGAGGAGAAGTGGGCTGGGACTATTCTAAGCAGTCAAACTTTATTTTAGCCTTGTGGACAGTAAAATGGGCTGAAATGTCATTTGTTTGATTGGTAAGTTAAGTTAAACAGTTAATACAACAACAACAACAACAATTACTATTACTACTATTACTATTACTACTACTACTATTACTACTACTATTACTACTATTACTATTTCTACTATAACTATTTCTACTATTACTACTACTAGTACTATAACTACTACTATTATTACTATTACTACTATTACTACTACTACTATTACTACTACTACTATAACTACTACTATTATTACTATTACTACTACTATTATTACTACTACTACTACTACTACTACTACTACTTCTACTATTACTATTATTACTACTATTGCTACTACTATTACTATTATTATTATCTTTGTTATTTTTTGTTCAGTTTTGTTTTATTGTCCTTTTTATAATTTGATGTTTTTAATTGTTTTGTTTAGTTTTATTTAAATATAATTAAATATGAAATGTTGCCTTAGCAGCTAGCTTATCGGCAACTAGCTTATTTATTTTTATTTCAGTTAATTAATTTCTTTTGAAGGCTGTTTTTTATGTGCTTTATGTTTTAGTTTATCCGTAATGTTTATGTGCAATACATGTAAATGTTATAATAACTTCTCTGGGGAGGATTTATCATTCTTGGGGCATTATTTCAGAGTTTGGAGCTCCTTTGTCCTGGCGACCACATACGTAGAAGTGCTAGAGGAAGGAGGAACTCTTGGCAATCTCTCTCTCTCTCTCTCTCTCTCTCTCTCTCTCTCTCTCTCTCTCTCTCTCTCTCTCTCTCGGGTTTTAAGGAAATGCTTTCTGCTCAGACCCTTTGTTCCCTTATTCCCTGATCTAAGACCTGCTTCCTCCCCACCCACATTTAACCTTAACTGTTACAGGATAAAACACCAAAGTTGCATCATCTCACCCTGCAGGGTCAGTGTTTGTGATTACATCAGGTTTAGATGTTGCTTCATAACACATGAATTAAATTAGGGCTCTTTGCCATCAAGGGTAAATAACGTTTTTACAAGAAGATGATATTTTGACTTTTTTTTTTTTTCTCGCAGTTTTTATTTTTATTTCCATGACTGTCCATAACAAAAAAATATATATATATTAATTTTATGTGATATATTTATTGGATTTTTAACACGCATTGATTATGTTTTTACTGAATGCAAAATGTTGTTGATTCTATTTACAGATGAATTTGTATAATTTGTTTGGGTTTTTTCCGCCCAGTGTGGATATTAATGATATTTGTGGTCATAGCAGTATTTAAGAGACATCATATGCCGAGCTTCCCCGTTCCTGTGGTTTTGTCATCACTTCCTCAAGAGTGGATCTCTTCAGAACAGAACTAGAAGAAGTCATGCTAGTACAAAAGCCTGTAGAAAAATCTATCGGAATATTTAAACAGCATCTGAACAGCCTGTCATACCATACCATACCATACCAAACCATACAGGTGGATGCAGGCCAAGCTAGCCAAGACAAGACCGCAGGCTAGGAACAAAGAAACAACCACTCTGAATTATTGAAGCATTATCTCTGAAAACAGCCTGATTGTCAGTTCATTTATTGCAGTTCTACAATCTGACACAGCACTTTGACTAACTTTCAGCCGTACGTTTAATATCACTTTTCATTCGATGTCAAATAAATTTGAAAAGTTAATAAAAAAAACTTTATAATCTAGAGTGTTACTGCTCTGTTCGGATGTGCTGGTTTTCACAAATAAATATTAGTATAGTTCTCTAATCTTAAAAACTTATAAAGATTGTTTTGTATATGAAGTTTGAGCATGAAGAGCTGGTATTGACTCATCCTTCAGTGTTGAACTGATTCGTGTTGGTGAACTAGTCCAGCATAACACATATTTTGCCTCAATAAATAACACTTGCAGACATTCTTGAGCATATTTCATTCAAAAATGACATTGAACCACAATGTCCTCGGCTCATATGCCTGAAGTGTATAGAGACTCCAACAAAATAGCATTTGTAATATTTTTTTTTCTTCTGGCACAGCCATAGCAAATCTCAAGTTGATACTGGGAGTAAACCAAAACAGTGGCTGCTGCAGTTGCACTGTGGGTGGAAATGTGCAGATTAAGGTATTTATATATGTAAGATCCTCTAAGGGAGGATCTAATATATGCAAGATCCTCTAAGGGAGCAACTTCTTCTAGCATCTCATTTTTTTCCCACTTGCTTGGAAAGAAATGCTTACCAAAACAAAGTTAGGGAGTCGTCCTTTTTTATATTTTCCGATTTGGCAACTGCACAGATGAGCTGACTTTAGCTGTTAAACACTGTAAAAGTCATTTTTTTGTTGCATGTTCCCTTTAAACGCGTTTAGAATGATTGACGCATCTGTGGACGCAGCTCTGTTTGATGGCAATCATAACCAGCCTAATAGTGCAGCAGACCCATGCAAGTGCCATTATATATTCTGTTTCCTCTGTTAGGAGGAAGAGTTTTGTAATGCTGATATGATATATATATATTATTTGTGTGTGTGTGTGCGAAAGAGAGAGGCTGGTCAGCTGTAATTGTTGTGACCTAAATGATGGTAAACAGTGGCATTGCTGTCCACACAACCAGAGACACACTGACACTGGCCTCTTTGTGCTTCTCTCTCCATCCCCTCGAACACACACACACACATGGTCCATTTGTAGCTCCATAAGGGCTATAGGGAGCAGGATGGCCCTAGGCGGATGAGACTGGCATGGGTTTCCCTCTCTGGATGGAAACTGTAAGAAATTGAGGACTCTGGCACAATGGCCACGTGACGCTCTTTGGCATCTCAGGAGCCGGACAAGGAAAAGAGTCTTTTGTTCTGCATTTTCAAATGTGTTGCATCACACATACACTAATGTGCAGCTGTGCGATGTTCTGGAGGAGACTGTATGGAGGGGATTTAAGTGCACTGTAAAGTGGTTTCCAGAAAGCTTAAATTTTTTCAGAAGGCAATTACAACACAATTCATGCTGGTGTTTTTTAACAATACTTGCTGCTTTTGGTTTTTTTAAGATGCAAGTTGAAAATGGTTTCAATTTAAATATGTATTTAGACTCCTCTTGTGCTGAATTCAGCCTGTTTTTCTTTTTCTTTTTTGTTCTCGATGATTATATTATCATCAACAGTCTGCAATGCATGCACTATTCCAAGACCTACCTAGACAGCATTTTAAGGCATCATTATACACCCTTGAGGCAGTGTCTTTTCAGCAAGAGCACTGATTTTTTAAAATTTTTAATGTATATTTATATCAGTATATACTGCCATTTAAATGTATGGGTTTTTGAAAAGTTTATTGAATCAGTTCATTTAGCTCACTTTGGTTTTTAAAATATGCTTAAAGTCTTAAATAATACTTTTTTTTTATTTAAAAAATTTATAAAATCATTATTACTTAGTATTTATTATTTTTAGGATTATTCTTTTAATAAATTCTGAGTAAAAAAACAAACCAAACTTAATTCAAAATGTTTTTTTTGCAGTGAATCAAGTCTTTACATTCACATTTGATCAGTTTTATGCTTGCTTCCTGACAAAAAAAAAAGATTGATCCCAGAATTTTACAACTATTACAATCAACAACAGTTTTACCCAGTATTAGTTACCATCAAACTCTATTAAAATAAATATTGCGAGTAGCTCAGAAGGTTTTTGAACAGTTTGTGTGTGTTACAGTCAGCCAGCAGGTGCAAGCAAATATAGACGTGCACACACAGTTTCTGTTTATTGTCAAGGTTTTGAAGGTGTCTCGCCCACAGACCAATAAAAAGCTTATTTACTGAACACACATACTTCTCACTATGTCACCAAAGCACTGTGTGTGTTGATGTTTTTGGTATTACAAGTGTGTGCGATGCTTGTGAAACCGCCAAACAAATGTTAGACACATTCAAGCTTTCGTCTCACTCGTGTTCAAAACAACATTTCTAAATGTTATCGATTTAACCCTGGGGGGTGGGGGGTGAGGGGAAAAAATTAAACCTATAAATAAGCAGACACATACATTTTTCAGACAGCCCAATAAACGGCTGACAGTTTTATCCGTTTACTAGATAAAACGAGGGCATAAAAACAATCAATCTCACCCATCTGTGGGCATCGATCAGGATGAGATGCTCCAGAAGTGTTTGACTGATCTCAGAACAGCTCTGTCATTGCCGATACATTATCCAGCTGCTGTTTTAGTGGCCGCGTAATATTTCAAATGGCCCAAGACTCACCATTCAACCATTGCTTGTTTAATCAAAATAAGTATTTAGTTTTGAGTATGTACTCTGCCTGACAAAAGTTTGGAGCAAGACTTTTCAGTGTTTTTTTGGGGGTAAAAATCTCTTATGGTCAACAAGGCTGCATTATTTAATCAAAAATAAAAACAGGTAATACTGTGAAATGTTACTTTAATTTAAAAGAACCGTTTTCTATTATAATATATTTAATAATGTATTTTATTCATGCAATTTAAACTTGAATTTTCAGCATAATTACTTTAGTATTCAGTGTCACGTGATCCAACATGTCAATTTGAGGGTTTATTTTATAAGTTATACTTATGTTTTAACAGCATTTTGCTTAATTTTCCACTCTGATGGCTTTTATTTTACGCTCTATATATATATATATATATATATATATATATATATATATATATTACATAATGTTTTTCCATTTCTATTAATTTAGTTTAACTTTCCATGAGCATCACCATAAAACCCTTTAATTCAAACTCCCTGAATTGTTTTATTTTCTTCACATTGATATAAATGTTAACTTTCTTTCTTGATGCTGGGTTTTTTTTTTTTAAGCAGGTGTGCGATTGTTGAATGGGTTGTGTCTAAAGACTCCATTTGGATCAGCTTGTTAGTCAACCTTTAGAGCAGCAGAAAGAGGAGAAGGAGATGAATTTATTAAGTGAACACTCTCTGAGATCACGCTCTGCTTGCGAAGGCCTGGAGATTCCCAGAATTGGAGCAGAAAGGAGCTAATGCTTAGCAACGGCTCTACTAAAGGCTGGAGAGCTGTGGTCAAATCTGTCTGCTGTTGCAATGAATACGAAAAAACCCAGAGGAAGAGCAAACTGAAGAACTGCTCAGATGGGATTAGATCACTCACACGTGATCCCCGGCTTTTAAATAAGTAAATAGAGTTATGTGATTATTCGTTAAAAAGAACTGCGATCTTAATTCAAATACACACAATTTTAATTCTAAATTGTTTCAATTAGCATAAGTTTTTTTTTTTAAAGATCTGTGACGATTTCTGAAGTATATTGAAGCCTGCTTGACTCAGAGAGACCAGTTGTCATGTATGATCAAAACTATTTCAGTCTTTTGTCTTTTCAAACAGTATTATTTATTATATGAGCTTTATTTATTATTTCAACTTTAATTGAACAGTTTATATTTGGGATATAAACACTGATGTTTTCGATAGCGATTAATCACCAAATAAAAGCAACTTTGTGCTTTAAATGAAGGTTGAGCTATTACATTGTTATGCCAGTAGATGGCGACACTGAATAATTTAAAGATATTAGTTCAAAAATGCAGATTCATCCATTATGGAAATAAGTCATTTGCTGCATCCCAATTCACATGCTATCTGTCCTAAATAGCATCCAAAAATGGAATTAGTATGTCCCGAACCATCTTTGTTGAAAAGAGTATGCCAAAAGACACCGGATGGTGTACTGTTTCGGTTATAAATTCAAAGTGTAGAACTGTCCATACTCTAACCGCTAATATTACCCACAGAACATTGCGTTTTGGATGTGAATTTGTTTAGAGCTACAAACACTGGGAAAAAGGGTAAACAAGCTACAAACATGGCGGACACGCGAGACTAACCGTCAAGGCTTCTGTAATGTTGTTTGAATTATTATCTAGCCAACTGGAACATATTTAAATCATATGACAGAAATGTGGATGCTGTATTGAGATGATGTTCCATAACTAAGCAACATAACAGTTGTAAATGAGGAAGTATGTCCCAAAGTTTGTGTACTGTTCTGTTACACACTTAAAAGTATGTACATTTTATTCACATATACTTTGAAAACGTAGTATCAGTATGTGAATTGGGACGCAGCAATTGAGTGAATGTTCTTTACTCAAAGTAAAATGTAAAATATAAAATAATACAATATTTTTTAAAAATGCCGAAAATAAAACTGTCAGAACCTCTACTAAATTACTTTTAATTTGTCTAGTCAGAATTGTGATTCTCAGTTTACCCATAATCGTGAGCTCTGAGTAATTGACTTGCTTATAATTTCATAACATAGTCAAGAGACCGTAAAACTGGTTAACTGAAGGCCAAGCTGAATATTAGACCAAGTGGATGAGAGACAGGAGGAGACAGATGTGCTAACCTGGGTCGCAGCTGCAGCAAGAAAACCCGAATTATTTTTGTCTCCATTGTTAACCTGTGTGCCTCAGACCATAATGACCACAAAGACTCAAAGACCTCAGCCCGACACGCAGGCCTCAGATCAGCAGTGCACACCTGAGCTCTACTGTATTATTGGTGCACCTCTCATTAGCGTGGCCCATGCTGTCATTCACACACCCACAGCTGACCTCAGATCTGAGGCACCACAAGCGTGAGATGAGCGTTTCAGACAGCAAAACAACACCTGATACCAGGCCTTTGGCACACATCAGTGCCATCTTAATATCCAGATTCTCTTGTAGTTTTTAATTACAATTTGAATTGCTTTACATAATTTCTCGTAAAATTGTTAGTCATTTAGTAATTTAGATATATAACTATACAGTTAAGGGCAAAATTATTAGCCCTCTTGTGAAATATGTTTTTTATTTTTCAAATATTTCTTCAGTAATATTTAATTGGGCAAGGAAGTTTTCACAGCATTTCCGATCATATTTTTTCTTCTTGAAAAAAAGTCTTATTTGTTTTATTTTGGCTCTATTAAAAACTGTTTATTTAATTTTTTGAACCATTTTAAGGTTATTAGTATTAGCCCCTTGCCTTAACTTAATTAACCTAGTTAAGTCTTTAAATTGCACTTTAAGCTGAAAACTAGTCTCTTGAAAAATATCTAGTAAAATATTGTGGACTGTCATCATGGCAAAGGTAAAAGAAATCAGTTATTAGAAATTAATTATTTAACGGATTAGATATTTAAACTATTATGTTTGTAAATGTGTTCTCTCCATTAAAAAAAACTTGGAGGAAGAATTAAAAATAATTAAAATTTTACAGGAGGGCTAATAATTCTGACTTTAACGGCATATAAAACTGTATTTTTTTATTTTGCGTATTGTTTATTGGAATCATCATATGCTAGAAATATTTATGTACCTCAAAATAATTAATTAAAATTTGAATGAATTATAGTGAATATTAAAGGGGTCATTTAGTAAAAAATGTGTTGCATAAAAGTGTTCTAAAATATTTGTAGTGTTTCAGCTCAAAATACTTTAAAGATAAGTCCTAACCATGCTGAAATGCCCCATTTTGGGCGGAAGCAAATATGGGGCATTTTATTTGTTTGTGTCTCCTTTCCAGAAGAGGGTGAAACCTTTACAGCTTGTGCCTTGATGACTCGAGCAGCAGAAAACATGCATTTTATGCTGCTTTACGGTATATGATCTGTATTCTGTGTGCACAAACACAGTGCGTGCAGAAAATCAGCTGTCAGAATGACATGACTGAGTTTGTTTGTA
>CAIGQW010054176.1:7915253-7927114 GCA_903798125.1 Danio choprae
TATATATATATATATATATATATATATATTGTTTTTAGAGAAACTATTGTTTGTTGTAATGTAAAGCTGATGTTTCATAAACTACACATACTCAAGCATACATAAAAAAAGGAAAATCTAAAATATTCTTGTGTTAAGTTATAACAGCAAGTCTCTTGTGCATTATTTTGACAAAAAAAAAATCTTTTACCTTTTTTTTAATTAGTTGAAATGTTAAATATTTGGCCCTATTTTGATTGCAGCTCTACAAACTGTATTATATAATACATAGTCTATTTTAAATTATAAACCTAGAAACATTTAAAGACATAAAACTGAATCAGATCTCATTGGAAGATTAATTTTTAATTAAGGCTGCCATTAAAAAAAAAACTGAAAAATAAAAATGAGAAACCGTAAAATGGTAAAGAAATGAACATCAACACTAAATAAACATTAAACATTTAAAGACACAAACGTTGAATCAGATCTTGACAAATGTTTTGAAGTTTAAAATTGTTGCATTTTTTTAACTAATGCCGCCATTTAAAAAATCAAAATGAGAAAATGTGTTAAATGAAAAGAAATGAATATCAACATTTAATAAACATTTAAACACAAAAACATTGAATCAGATCTTATTGACAAATTGTATGAAATTTTAAATTGTTGCATTTTTAACTAATGCCGCCATTTAAAAACTCTAAAAAATAAAAATGAGAAAATGTGTAAAAAAGCATCTGAAAAGGCCCTTTGCTTAATGCTGATTTTCTAAGCATGCAGTAGTAGCACAAATCTCTCGAAAGAATAAAAACCACAAACGATGCATGGCAGACTGCTGCAGTCTCCTTAAGATGTGGGTGAAGTGATTTAGCATGTTTTAAGTGTTGCTAGCAGCTGCTCAAGTATGAAGTTGTCTCTTCGCGTAGATCAAGTGGGTGTGAAAAATTTGCACGTTGACAGGTGTGGCAACACTACGATGTTGAACTTAGTGGGGCATCTATTAATATGCTATCATGCATATTTACCTTGCTTTACACTATCCTAGGGCAGCAATGCAAACTTTTCCACTTAGTTTGCAGCATTGTGTGTGTGTCTGTGTCTGTGTGTTTAGAGTTGTGTAAAAATGCCAGACTGATGGCCAGAGGCTGCGCTGCATCTCGAAGTGCCAAATCATATGATACAAACATTTTTACATCTGGATATTTTTAGCTATAATCAAATGTCAGCTCTCTTTTGTACCATTTTGACTTTTTGTTGCATTATTTATTATTCAGACATTTTTATTGATCTTCAATAGTATTTAATAAAATAAATAAATTAAATTAAATTGGGAAATTGGGGGTAAACTTTCACTTAAGATATAGTAAGCCCTGAGCATTCAGTGTAGGATAGAAAAGGCTGCCAAACCTCATAAAACTTTTTTATAGAGCCTCAGATGGTGTATTTAAGGTGCTTGAGTTGAAGATGTGATGACATTTCTAATATCCAGTGGTTGTGGGATAGTGGGTTTGCTTTTTTTTCCCCTGAGAAGAATCAGGCGTCTGGCCAATAATGAAGAGAAGGCAATGATTTCTTATTTGTGCTTTGTTTGTATTTGCCTTGCTTTTGTAAGATTTCATCCAAATGCTCACAATACTTACTCCCAGTGCCATTTATATCGAAGTTGATATTTAGCCGCACCATATTGCTGTTTCGTAACATCTAGTTTTTATGAGGTCAGTTGTTAGCCCAAAGCTCAACCCCCAATCTGGAGGACTAGGACATACACACAAACACTACCGACAATTTAGCTTACCCAATTCACCTATTGCGCATGTCTTTGGACTGTGGGGGAAACCGGAGCACCCGGAGGAAACCCGCGCAAACACAGGGAGAACATGCAAACTCCACACAGAAATGCCAACTGACCCAGCCGGGGCTTGAACCAGCAATCCTCTTGCTGTGAGGCGACTGCGTCACCGTGCCACCCAAAAGCTCACAATAGTGGCTTTTACCAAACAATTTTTGTTGAAACTGAGATACATTTCTAAGGAATCCTTTAGCGTATATAGTTCACAGTTTATCAAAAACACAGTAAAAATGTAAAATTGTACACTGTAACTGCAATATAGTAAAGTTTTAAGCTTATAATAACTATTGCCTGTTTTACTCTACTTGTTGTTCATTCCTGTGATGGAAAAACTCAATTTTTATAATCTATTCACTCTTTGATGTCACAATCTTTCTAATATGATGATTTGATGCTCAAAAATGTATTGTACATTATCAAAGTTGAAAACATGTAAAAAAAAACAACACATCATCTGACACAAACACGTTGCCTGTAGTGCAAATATGTGTCTCTCCACATCAGATGCATCAAAATGACGTGTGCATGTTTGTTTTTGAGGTACTAGATGGTGCTCATGGGGGCTTGTTGACTGTATAGTACGGTGGCCATTATGTTTTGTGTGTTTATGTAATGATGAAATGAGGGAGTTAGATGTCAGATGTCTCCGCAAGCCTGTAGAAATTACCCTGATAAGGCCCCGTTTCCTGTTTGTGAAGCACTCAGACATCTCCATTAAAGGCCAAACTTGATAAACACCAGGTCTAGGAGAGAGCGGAATGCTGGAGATCGACAGCTAAGTCAGCAAGACTTGAGTTAATGGAAATATATGCTACACACACACACACACACACACACACACACACACACACACACACACATATGCATACTGTACTTAAACACTCAAACACACACTAGAGTGTTGGGCATTAGTGCTAATACTCTGACTAGACAGAAAAAAAAAAACATTGGCCATGAGCTTGCTTTCCTGTCTGAAGATGAAGCGTGTGCATGAGTGTTGTTTTTTAACTCTGTTTGTTTTGGCGCAGGTGCTGGAGAATCGGGGAAGAGCACCATCGTAAAACAGATGAAGTGAGTGAATGATGTTTTCTCTTTTCAGATTCTTTGACTTTCTTTAAGATGTGTTTCTGAGTACCAGCTGTTGACGCTGGTGTGGATGTTATGAGAGGGAACAGCTGCAAAGCTGCAATGAAAATCATGTTAAAAGGGAACTTTTTGCCCTTGCAAACACATCCTCATCTGTTTATATGGCACGTTGGGGGTGTTTTTTTGTTTTGTTTTGGTGCCTCCACTGATTAATGAACTTAACGGCACTCATAAACAAAGCGCAGAGCTCCATCTCTAGATTAGTGCTCAGAATCATTTATTTCAGTCAAACTGTTCATTTTGACAGGTGAATTTGTGACATTTATCTATTTTTATATACAGTTAAAGTCAAAATTATTAGCCCTTCTGTGAATTATTTAATGAATTATTTATTATTCCAAGTGTCTTTTTAATTATTTAATTTATTTATTTTTCAAATATTTCCCAAATTATGTTTAAAAGAGCAAGGAATTTTTCACAGTATTTCCTATAATATTTTATCTTATGGAGAAAGTCTTTGTTTTATTTCAGCTGGAATTAAAAACAGTTTTTAATTTTTTTTTTTTTTACATTTTAAAGGTGAACATTATTATCCCCCTTAAACAACATTTGTTTTCGATTGTCTACAAAAACTGAATACTAGTATCTAGAAAAAAAGTAAAATATTATGTACGGTCATCATGGCAAAGGTAAAAGAAATCAGTTATTAGAAGTGAGTTATTAAAACTATTATGTTTATAAATATGTTGAAAAAATCTTATTTCCGTTAAACAGAAATTGGAGAAAAAATATACAGGGGGGCTAATAATTCTGACTTCAACTGTATATCTGAATTAAAATAAATAAACAAATAAATAAATAAAATTGTGGAATAGAACTATTTTAATTGGTGAAATAGACAAAACATGATATTGTGTCTAAAATCGAACTCCATATTAACTTCTTGCTGTTGAATGGTAGAAGGTATAAAATCCATGTCACAGTTGTTATAAGAAAATGTCCCTCTTAAGAAAGTAAACCCCTACAGGATATTTTTTTGCTTTCAAAACATAAATTATATGGTCATTCCTAAAGTCACATTCACATAGTTGATGCTTTTGGATTTGTTTACGTCTCTGCATAGCGAATGACATACTCTAATGTCAGCTTGCTTGCATTTTTAAGACAAACATTAAGATAATGTTATTATAGACTATAAATGTTCAGCCCTGTATGCAAACTGGTTGTGGATTTTATGCTGAGAAATCCAACATGCATGAATTGTTGAATTGTGGGATATAGTTTTCATTTTTACTAATTAGTTTTCTCTTTCTCAGCAAACTCTGTTCTGTTTCACAGTAATAGAAAACCAACACTATAAAAAGACTTTACAATTTGTGCTAGTAAAGAAAGTGCTATAGCACCCCTTGTGGAAGCTCAGAGAATGCAACGTGCGTGCATTTTGACACATTTCAGAACTAAATTATACTGAAAGTCATTGTAGGATATGTGTAAATATTATTTTTAGACATAAAGCTTGTCTCTCCAAGCTGAATGAGAACTATACCTTGATAATTGTGGCCTTAACACTGATGCCTATAAATCATATACATGTGCATAACTTGTCATACACACTGACTTAAACAGATTTGTGTGTGTCTGTGTGTGTCTGTGTGTGTCTGTGTATGTCTGTGTGTGTGTGTGTGTGTGTGTGTGTGTTTGTGTGTTTGGGCCCCTGGCAGCAGTTAATACTGTTTATCTGACCTTGACCTCTGCTGCTTCCCCTACGCCTCTGTTTCCCAAAGCACTTTTACACACTAATCACTCTGATGGAAAAGTGTTTACTACATATATGAGATTACTTACTATCTCATTACTAAAAGCTTCCAAACACGCACGCTTTGATCACAGAATTGCAGCGCTCATTTTGTAATAAATTATTTTTTTTTTAATTTAATGTTATTAGAACATTGTTCTAGAAAATATTTGTATCTATATCAGAGAAAGTAGTCTGTATTTTCCAAGTGTCTTTGGTTTCCTGGCTTTTTTACCAGATTGCAAAGCGTTTCCTCTCACATCCGCAGGAGCCAGAGCTGACAATATTATTTAAAAAAAAAATCTCTATAGATTTGCAGGCAGACAAGATCCACAGGACAATTCACATCAGCACTGCAAATCAATTCCGTGGCTATACATTTCATCCGCTGCAAAAGCCTGGAGATATTAATACAGGTTTTATTACATCTAGATACTTCTGGCAGGCTTTGAGCAAATATCTAATGTCAGCTCTTTCTTTTGTGCGAATCTGTCTTTGTTCTCAGTTGTATTATTTATTTGCGTTTACATTTGCTTTATGTAATATTTAGCATTATTGGATGTAATTGACTTGATGTATTTTTTGCATAAATAAATAAATTATTTTTTTTATGAAGGTCATAATTGCTGTATTTATTTTAACAAAGACACTAATATACGTGTAATCTCAAACAGTAATATATAAGTCAAAGGTATTTTTTTGTTATATTTGTTATTTCCGCAATTGCAGAGATGATTTTTCTGCAGACATTCAGTATTCAAAGTCAGAAAATCATTCAAATATTGTGATTTGGAGCTCATGAAATATTTCTAATTACAACAAACAAATTATTTTTATTGAAACTGATTTATTTATTTATTTTTTCTGTCTGAAATCTTGGAAATATAGAAAGTTTAGGATTTTTTGTTATTGTAATAAATTCAAATAGTTTTAGGAATATAGCAATAAATATAATAATAAATATCATATTTTAAATAACTTAACTAAATAAAAACAGCAATTTCTTTCAATAATAAAAAAAAAATAAACGCACACATGGACAATCTCACATTAAAACAATTTTAATGCATGCCGCTAAATATTTCATACAACACTGATCAGTTGAACATTTGTGGGTCTATTCTGCAGGATTATCCATGAGGACGGCTACTCAGAGGAAGAGTGCAAGCAGTATCGAGCGGTGGTCTACAGTAACACCATCCAGTCCATCATGGCCATCATTAAAGCCATGGGCAACCTCAAGATCGAATATGAGGACAGCGCCAGAGCGGTGAGTACACACTGCATTCCCTCAGCAAATAAATCATACACATCCATTGTACAGTAATACACACACACACACACACACACACTCTTAGATTATCTCAGAGGCCCTCCAGAGTCAGATGATCCTGCTCTATAGCCAGAGTTTTGACTGTCGGCATGAAGTCTGATTAGTTTTCCTGCTACCGTTCAAAAATGTGGGATAGTAAAATTAAACTAGTTCAGGGTCAGGTTCACTATAGACACCAAGCAGATGCATTTTCATGGTAAAGAGCTGCATTTAGAAAAACACAACCTCTTGAAAGCTCAAATTGTGGTAAGCGATGATGTACATGTAAATATCAACACATGCTTTGCACTGCAAACAAAAATGATTTATGCTAAACATAAGGCAGTATTGGAGTCAGTGTTTTATTGTATATCTGTGTTAAAAATAGAATGTTCTCGATTTTAATGGATCCTCATTTTAATGGAACGAAATTGATCTTTAAATTGATCTGTGCTGTTTTCAGTCGATGCATAAACAAAACATGATGAAATATTTGTACTGTGTCTACCTTTCAAAAAATCTTTATGCCTTTGATATAAAACAAAGTCTTTGCTTTTAAATTCTGTCAAGAGCTTCATAGAAAACCTAGAACATTTTCAGCATCAGTCGAAGGGCCATCCGAAAGCATTTTAATAGTCTGGTTTGCTGCTCAAGACATTTCTTATTTTTATCAATGTTAAAAACAAATGTGCTGCTTAATTTTGTGAAAACTGTAATGCATTTTTATCAGGATACTTTGAATGGAAAGCTCATAAGAGCAGCATTTATTTGATGTAAACCTGTTTTGTAACATTATAAATTACTTTACTTTCACTTTTTGATCAGTTTAATGCATTCTTTGTAATTTTAGAGCACGATTCATAAATGCAAAAATCCAATTCATAAATTTAAAACACTATTCATAAATACACAAATTAAATTCGTAATTTCAAAACACAGTTAAAAAATACATAAATCGAATTGTTAATTTCAAAACATGATTCATAAATGCACAAATACAATTCATAAATTCAAAAATACACAAATCCAATTCATAAATTCAAAACTAGGGTTGTCACGGTACTGGAATTCAATACCAATCGGTACCGAAATTTTAAAAACGTCCATTTCCCACTAACATTTGAGGGCTGAGTGTAACCACAGATATGAGCGTTTCAGAGTCACGACGATCAGTTGGTTTGTCTATAAGCTGACATACTAGCGATCCGCTGATGAATTGCTGCTTTAAAATGCTCCAGGGTCCCTGTATCTGTGGTTACACGTAGTAAACAGCGATGAGTTCGGTGAACCGATGACCTTCACGGCCAATCACAGTCATTTCTGTTGAGCACGTGAACACAATGGCAAATCAGTGGGTGTTTAAGAATGCGCTCAACAGCGCTCAAATGTTAGCGGGAAATGGACGTTTTAAAAATTTCTGTACCGATTGGTATTGAATTTCAGTATTGTGACAACCCTGTTCAAAACACGACTCATAAATACACAAATTCATTTAATTTGCCAAATATTCATGATTTTTACTTGTGAATTCACAAATTGTGTTGTATTTATGAATTGTGTTTTGAATTTACAAATTGGATTTTGTAAGCGGGAATTGTGCTGTGCATGTATGAACTTTTTGTAAATGTATTATTTTTGAGACTGATCTGGCTCCATAATCCTACACTTTTTCCAACAGTAGTTTGGACTTCTTTTTTTTTTTTTTCTGTCAGAATGATGAAAACATTTGCACGGTCACTTCCGTACATTGCATTAAGTTTACCAATCAGGTTACAATCTACCGTCTGTGGGCTCATTCACACCGGACACGTCTATTCTTCTAAAAACCTGATACGCAATGGTTCAGAATGGTTTGCAAAAAAGCACAGCATAAACTGTGAGGGTATCTGGACACAACCACAGAGTGCCTGTAAACAGAAATTTGCAACGATTGCCTCGCCTCCAAGCTCTTCTGATTGGTCCACTGCTATGGAACTGACCGTAATGAGCAGCACTGCTTGTGAAAGTTGAAGTTCTTTTAACTTCACACGACGTCTAAAAAAAACACAGCTCTTCAAAAGTCACAAGAAGCGAACATAACAGTCACACACGTTCATCAAGTTCATGTCTACATTGAAAAACAATAGAAAAGAAGCGCGTTGAAGAGCATCTTCTTTTAAATCCGAGAAAAATACAAAGTAAAAGTATTAGTAATCCATAGTTCATTCTTCCTGTAAACTGAAGTCCTGCAAGCGACTACAGATCCTTCATAACACAGCAAATGTTTTATTCGGCTTTTTATTCTCTCTATGAACCAATCCTCAAGACTTTTCATGAGGACAGATGAAGCTTAAAGCAAGGGAAAAAAGAGAATAAGGAAGTGAGAGTGTTAGCTTGCTAGCGCAGATCTGAAGAGAACAGCCTGAAGGCAGCAGTATGTTCAGCGCATCTGATCCACCTGATGCTTTGGAGAGAAACACTCCGTCTCTGTCAGCACTGATTTACACTCGCCATATATTAC
Source organism: Danio choprae (assembly GCA_903798125.1). Classification (NCBI taxonomy): domain Eukaryota; kingdom Metazoa; phylum Chordata; class Actinopteri; order Cypriniformes; family Danionidae; genus Danio; species Danio choprae. The sequence continues at coordinate 7,923,778 of CAIGQW010054176.1, forward strand.
GTCACACCACAATTTACAGTCATTGACAATCTACAGGGTTAACACTGTCTGAATGGAAGCAAGTAGGACATAGGAGTCTTGAGACGTGCTTTTAAAAGTCCTTTTAGCTTTAAGCAGAGTCTTAAAAAAAGTAGCAGAAGTCAAGAATATGGCTCTGTTAAAAGAGATACAGACCCTTTATTTTTAGTGTGTAGCAGCAGTGTATGGTTTAATTAGACGGGTGAAGGGAGAGATGGATGATTGTGTCTCCGCTCAGGGAATTGAGCTGCAAAGTGCTGTTAGAGAGGCTAACAACATTTCTCCATCACATTTAATTAGTGAGAGAGAGATCTGTTGGAGACATTCCTCAAGTGTGTCTTGCTCTTGCTTGCTTTCTTGTTTGTGGCGTGTTTGATGAGAGATGTGCTAAACTGATCACTGGGAAGTCAGTGAGTCATTGGATGAGCAGTTAACTAGTGCGTGTTGAGGAAATCCTGGGTTATTTAGCTAGTTTGGGGTCTTGTCTAATAGACGGCATGCAGGCACATTTCTAAGCCATTTAGCATGAGGTCAGAGGCTGAATTTGGAAACGCATCAACCTTGTGAAAGTTGAAATTCATTTGTTGATAATTGATGTGCATGTACTTTTATCAAATTAGTTAACAGCTTTATACTATTACTTTAATTACATGAATAAAGGTTATCAAAAAGCATAGGCCAATATTAGGGTTAGTGTTTTATTGTAGGGCTGGGTTAAAAAAATATCAGGTGGTGTTTCAAATTGCCAAAGAATTATGTCTGTGAAAATGAAAAATTACGAAGTTTTAAACAACTGTACTGTAAAATAAAATTATTCTAAAAATACATATTTTTAGAAAACATAACAAAAACAATTAAAAAAATCTATTGTAAGTAGTTGGTGGTAGTAATAATAATAATAATAATAATAATAATAATAATAAATGATTGTATTGTTTTAATAATAATTTTATTATTAATTATTATCATTACTATTAATAATAATAATAATAATAATAATAATAATAATAATAATAAAATAACATAATTCATAATAATGATTAAACTAATAAAAGCATTACTATTATCATTATTGCTAACTGCATAACAATAATAATAATTATTATTATTACCAGCTACTTATAATTATCAATAATAATAATAATAATAATACATATCAATCAATACATATCAAATCAATGGTAATAATAATAATAATAATAATTATTATTATTATTTTTATTATTATTATATTTTTTATTATTATTATTTATAAACTATTGTTACTAACTATTATTATTATTATTATTATTATTATTATTATTATTATTATTATTGATATGTAGCTATATTATTGATTTGAGCCTAAATGTGAACCCCTACATGCAAGCACAATAAACCTGGAATACATTTTTACAAATTACAAACACAATTTTATTTTTATCAGAAGAATCATAATTAGATAATTCCCCAATTCGTGCAGCCTTACTATTTGCAGATATCAGTAATGACAGGCAGTTGAAATGTTATCTTTAATTGACTTTTTAAAAAGAGATAAAAATCTAAATACGTAAATGGACCTCAAACATTGCGACCATCCCTATGTTTCATTAGCTCTTTAATCAGAAACACTGTGTGCGCAGTGCTGAGCGTAAGACAGGAAGTGGAACATCAGCCAGCGTATCTTTAAACCATATGAGAGTGCATGTGTTAGCCATATGTCACAGTTTTGAGCAGTGTGTGCTTTAGACACGTGGAAATCAGCATCCCATGAGACTGATCGCTGTAACTCCTTATTTCCCCCCTCTCTTTCACCACTTCTGAGGCCGTAAATCTTTTAAAAGGCCTATAACTATCTTCTATTCATATCTACAGCCTTTTTTCCACCGACTGTTAAAATAACTTACAGTTTTACTGTTTCGAAATAGATTTTCAAGCATTCCTTGAGTTTACAAGTTTATTGACTTTTGAATTGCAAAACATTGAGCTGTTTAACCTTTACAGTGTGGAATTGTACAGTAGTACACTGTTTTTGCCCCATTGACTTCCATTATAACCACATTTTTTGATTGCAAAGCCATGTTTAGCAAAAACTAATTCATATGAATGGCCAAATATAAATTCAATGTTTAAGATATTTAACCCTTGTGTACTGATCAAATTTTCTACCCTTTTGTTATGTTCGTGGCTGTTTTTGTCCAATTGACTTTCATTATAACCACATTTTTTGATTGCAAAGCCATGACACCAAATAATTCTTGATTGTTGGTGGTTTTCCCTTTTAGGAAGAGGTCAGATTTGTCATTTTTACTGTTGATCATCAGTTGGCAGCATTAACCCTTTAGATAGGCCTGTGCAAAAAAACGTTTCAGGCTTTTATATGGAGTTCTATGGAGTAAAACAGCAAATTATAGTGTGCGTGCATAAATACATGTTTACTATGTTCTGAGAGCTGATGTGCTTAATTTTTATTTTATTTTAACACCAACAATCAAGAATGCATGATTATATGGTCTCATGGCTTTGCAATCAAATAATGTCATTATAATGGAAGTCAATGGGGCAAAAACAGCCATGAACATAACGAACGGGTAGTCAATTTGAGTTTTTTTTTTTATATTTTCACAAAATGTGTCAAAATAAGTACGATTTGTCACTAAATATCATTCCATTTTATCAATATCATTCTGAATTAAGCCTCGAAATCACCCCAGAGTGGATAAAAACACTCCACAACAGCACACAAGGGTTAATAATTCATCACGTCCTCTAGAAGCGCAGGGTGGACCATGTTGAATGTCTCTAACCCAGTCATTTCTGCTCACGATTCCCATGTTTTGCCCCAGGCATGACTTCCTGTGACCCAGTTCAGCCCCGCGGTGGGAGGGTTTTGGCGTCACGCTCCATTCCTGCAACATGCGTTCTGGGTGGAGAGACGTATATTTAGGTAGACGGTTATTTTTGTAAAAATGTGTGAGAGACGGACGGACCGACAGATGCTTCAAATGGATCGAGACTGTGTTGAGTCTGAGATGTTATGGTAGAATCAGGAGGTGAGATTTAGTCAGGAAACGAGCTCTGTTCTCTCGGGGGACGCATAGCTCATGTTTGTGTACTGCACTTTTGACCTGCTTGGCAAATAAATCTCTGGATCATCAAGAAACCACATACCAAAAGCACACGTATGCACATGCACACACAGCAAGATGATGAAGAATCTCCCTCCTCACAAGATGCCACCATGCAGCCAGTCTGTCTTCATGATTGTAGATGTCTAGGAAATGCAAATAATAGCCAGTAATGCTTTTTGCCAGTGTAGTTGTATATATGTGTATATGTG
>CAIGQW010054176.1:7933627-7950634 GCA_903798125.1 Danio choprae
CACACACACACACACACACACACACACACACACACACACACACACACGAGTAGGAAAAAGAAGATAGAACTTGGTTTAGATAAAGATATTACCGTTGTGTCCTTAAATATAAAATCCAATATTCTGGATTTGACTGCAGTTATGTTTAATATTTAATATTCCAGATTTTCTTTTTTGAAGTTTCGTGGCTGATCTTATCATTCTTTTTTTAATGAAACGGTGTAAAAACAAGGCTTCAAGCTCTGTGGTTGATGGAAGTTTCTTTTTTTTTCTACTCAACTTATGTAGACATGTTAAAAAGGGTAATAATACTTTGTCGGTTGTTTTTGTGTGCTATTAAAAAGTAAATGTAAAAATAATTTCCTTTTTTTCTTCTCTCTTTCTCTTTCTCTCGCTCTGTTCAATTCAGTTCAATTCATTGGCAATGAAAGTAATAATAGTAATAGCAATAGTGATTATAACAACAAAAATAAAAATATAAAAAATGGAAACAAATATATACAGAATACATACAATTTAACAACTAAATACATGCATGTATATACAGTATTTATATAAAACACTCTTTACCCCTTAGTTTGTGGCTTTTATAAATATAATGAGCTACTAAAAAAGCAGTGGGCACTTCAAGTAGAAGTCTTAATTTATCATTGTTATGGAGTGACTTGAATCTGCTCTGTCCCTTATCTCTCTCCAAACAGTCTGTACAGCACAAATTACTGTAGCATAAAGGCATAAATCAGAGCAAAAGTAATGTGTGGAAGTGTAAAGCTTAATGAGTCTTCAAGAAAGCACTCCTGTAAATCTCAAAACTAAACATTTTGTGCTAGGTAAGGGCTACGAAAGCAGCTCTAAGCCATGATTTGTGAAGAGGGATTATCGGCACATTTCAATTTGATTTAGGCTGTGCTTGATTATTTTAGGCTTGTGAATTGCAGCATCTGCTGGGATTCAGGCAATACAGAGACTGCTCTCAGAATGATAAATGTAAAAACAACCACGAAAGGCAGAAACTACATTATGGAGCATTGTAGCCTTATTTTTTTGGGTGCAGTGTTGAAAACATGGACTCTTGGCTTGTCATGAAATGGTACAGTTAGTAGTCTGAGTCGTAGTACAGCATTAGGTGGAGTAATAACATTCAGTGCTGCTGGCAGGAGTTCTTGCCTACGCAGCTCATCCAAGCTGTGTTTCTGCCAGCGTTTGATTGGCAGCTGAATGAAGATCTGCATCGTCACTGTCACAAGGCGGTTCATCTGTTCCTCTGTTTGGAAATTTGATTAGACGATTGCACATGGTGTGTTTTGCATAAGAACATCGTATATAAGGCTTGTTTCACGCCAACACTGGCGACACAGTTAAGTCACAGAAGTCTACTGTATTTTGGTTCGTACAGTATTTGTCTAAACAGTTGCTTGTGCCATACATTTGTTTACACCTTTTAATAGAATGTTTAATATAGTGAGGGACTTTTCAGGGGTACTAAAATTTTAAAAGGGACATTTTGCTGTTGTAAATTATGTATATATATTTTAATTTATATTTCAAAGTGTGTGTGTGTGTGTGTTGTTTTTATTTATATTTGTTCTGTTTTTATTTATTTATATTTGTTATGTTTGTCATTTATTTATATTTTTCTGTTTTTATTTATTTATGGTTTTTTTAGTTTTTATTTATTTATATTTTTTCTGTTTTTATTTATTTATGTTTTTTTTCAGTTTTTATTTATTTATATTTTTCTCTTTTTATTTTATTTATATTTGTTTTGTTGTTATTTATTTATATTTTTTCTCTTTTTATTTATTTATATTTTTTCTGTTTTTATTTATTTATATTTGTTATGTTTTTATTTTATTTATATTTGTTCTGTTTTTATTTTATTTATATTTGTTTTGTTTTTATTTTATTTATATTTGTTCTGTTTTTATTTTATTTATATTTGTTTTGTTTTTATTTTATTTATATTTGTTCTGTTTTTATTTTATTTATATTTGTTGTGTTATTATTTTATTTATATTTTACTTATATTTGTTCTGTTTTGTATTTTAGCTGAGACTATATAAAATTATTGTTTTGGTATTTAACATTTGTTATTATTATTATTATTATTATTATTATTATTATTATTTGTTAATTTTGTTTTCAAACATTCTTGTCTTTTGTTGTTTATATTTTAAATACATTTTCAACAACTGTTTTAGTTTAATAGTTAACATGCTAAAAGTGTGTGTGCGTAGTTATATATTAATATATATAATGCAAATATTAATAATTAAGCGCAGTATTTATAGCAGATCCCAAACAGTTATTTTTAAAGCTAATGTTTTGTACCATCCTCTTTGTGTTTTGCAGCTATCTGAATGACATGGAGAGGATAGCCAAAGCCGATTACATCCCAACCCAGCAGGACGTCCTGAGGACCAGAGTGAAAACCACTGGCATCGTAGAGACACATTTCACCTTCAAAGACCTGCACTTCAAGTGAGAAAGCCCCTGCATATATGGATGTCCTTATTTCACTCTGATTTGAACCGAGATTTTATTATTCGCACCCTCTAGTAGCTGTTTTTAGCATGCATATTCACACACATTCACACTTCAAACATCTCATCTGCCCAATCTAACAGCCATTTTCCACCAACACCCTCTTAAACTCTCAATGGAATCGATGAATTAATTCCGTGCCATCCACATAATTCTGGCTTTAGGTTTTGGGAGTAATTTATCTCAAACCTGTGGTTCTGTTTGCCCAGTTTATGGGATGCATCAAGCCTGGAATGATTCTCTTTGAATGTGTCTGCTTTAATCTACAGAAGAAATGTCAGGGCAACCTTTCGAAAGATCAAACATGAGCCAGCTGTCCAATAAGCTCTATTACTTTATTTAATGTCTCGTAAATCATATTATGTACCGTGTGTGTGTAGAAAGGGAAATGCCACATAAGAGGAACATGATCGCGGAAATTCCTAGAAATGCAAGTGACGTCTTTTCGATGTCTGCACTGTTATAGTGTTTGACAGGCAGAAATAAATGACTCCTGCAATAGACAGGAAGTTTCATCTCCTCCATCCTCCCTCCCCGTCTCATCCATCCTGCTTTCAAGCCCTCCATTACCATAGAAACAAAGCGCAGACTCAAATGTCAACAAATGCCAGTGACACACATGAATGTCCACCCCTAAAGAAGAGAAAGGGACGTTTCGCTAAGAACGCTGACTCTGCAAATGCACTGTTTTCCCCATCAATTTCCAACCAGCGCTGGGAAAATATGGTTTGTGGAAAGCTAGATGTGACCTAAAATCATTGTTTACTTGCTCTTAGGTTATTTCTAATTAGTTTGACTTTTTCTTTCTTAAGGCTCATTCACACCAAGAATGAGAACTATAGAGGTAACTATATTAGCATCCACACCAATGTACAAAAACAGTTTATTATTGCAGATTGTGCATTATGTAAATGATGTAAAGTGTGCACTGTAGTTTTGTCATTCGCCACTATAAATGATGAGGATTGCTAAAGCAGGATGGATTTATCATGCAGTGATGTACAAAAACAGAAACGTTTTATTTATTTATTCATTGCATGTTTAAGTTTATAATATATGCTATTAGTTTTATAATTTTGTCATATATAATATGTGACAAAAGAATATCATTAATCTTACCCTTTGGAAGTCTAAGACTACTTGGCGGTTATTTTCTTCCAGTGAAAATGACAAAAAATTAAGGATGCACTGAAATGAAAATACTGGAGCAAAATCAAAATGAACTTGGCAAAAATCTAAATCAAAAATTACTTTTTAAATTTAACTCAGTAACTTATTATTATATTGAAGAAAAACAAAAACAAAAAAACCCAAAGAAATAAAGGAATAACATTTTATTGACAGTAAAATTTGCCTATTGAAAGCAGCAGGAACAAGTATACTACATAGAAATGGCCTGTCAACGCATTATTTGAGCAGATTTTGCTTTTCTGGTGAGCATGAGCGATACATGCATAGATAATTTAATGAAAACATGGGCTAAATATTCACAGAGCAGGATGGCTACTGCTCGATGTAGACTGAAACCTAGCGCACTGTATACTGTTGTTCATTGCGACGCAGCATAACCTTTATTTCATCTTATATTTTCGGCCGTTTTCTCTTTCCGCTGAAAACCTTAAATTGCCATTATTGGCTGAAAGTTCAGTGTGTCCCTATAGCCAGTATGTCAGTATGTCAAGTAGTTTCTTTGTAAAAACAAAAACTATGCATCTAGTAGTCAGCCATTGTTGTTTGAATTGTCAAGTACTTGCACATGCCTATAGACTGAACATGTAATACATATACACACAATATCTTTGTTTTCGCAAAAGAGGCTGTTTTCACACAGAGATAATAATGCTATTTTTCCTAAACCTGCTATTGTCATTTGTTAGTTAACTTAAAAATGCATCAATCTTTGTTTTTTTTAAACAAAGGTCCCCTAAGATGGTGTTATATATGAAGTTTAACAGTTTATTTGCCCATTATATCTTAATTGTATATGTTTCAAATTTAAGAAAGCTTCTGCTTGTTGGGCAGATTAGATATTCTGTTATTTAGGGTTTTTCAGGGTGTAATTGATATTTTTAATTGTAATTGATACACCTATAGATGTGTCTGTTAATACTGCTGAACATTTACACGACTGCTGTCTCTCTATAGGATGTTTGATGTCGGCGGTCAGCGTTCAGAGAGAAAGAAGTGGATCCACTGTTTTGAAGGGGTGACGGCCATTATCTTCTGTGTGGCCATGAGTGCATATGACCTGGTACTGGCTGAGGATGAAGAAATGGTGAGAGACTCTTAGATTTGACCCCAGTTTAGCTCATAAATCTGTTTAAATATATTTTGAAGTATAATTTAGTCCTGTTGTTGCAAAGCTGATTTTTCTGCATCATTACTACATAGTCTTCATAGTGGCACATGATCCTTTAGAAATTATTCTAAAATCTCTTCATTCCACTACAGAATCGAATGCACGAGAGCATGAAGCTTTTCGACAGCATCTGCAACAACAAGTGGTTCACAGAGACCTCCATCATCCTCTTCCTCAACAAGAAGGATCTGTTTGAGCAGAAGATCACACGCAGCGCCTTGACCATCTGCTTTCCCGAGTATTCAGGTACTATAAAACAGCCAGCTACCCAATAAACCAGCTAATTCAAGTGCGCAAATGCTTCAAGAGTGCTTTGAAGTGCTCCAGCTCAATAAATCTTTACCTGTGCATTAAAGACAAAATGAAATCAATATTGTCCTTTTTAGTGTCTAAATGATTATACCTGGTGTTTTGTGCAGTTAAATACATTATGAATAGTATTAGGTATATTCTAGTATTAGGATTATTAATGCTTTTTTAGTACATTCAATAATAAATAACATTAAAAAATTATAATTCAAAAAAAGAATAAAGCCCATCAGGAATATACCCATCATAGGAGTTTCAGTAAACAACAATAAATATAATATTAATTACAAATATGCCTACTTTTTTTATAATCCAATCCAGTGCTGATAAATGAACATGCTTAATCTTAGATGTGATGAACAGACCAGACCCAACAGCTTTTTTGAGCTAGTTTCAAGGGTTGATTTTATGACATCGATCTAACACAGAACAGCAACTTCACTGAAATCAATCAATGTCTTTTTAACGGCCAAGTGAAGATCATGTTTTAAAATGCTGTTTTTGGATTCGGTTTTTCTATATTTAACCCTTAAAAAGGCAGCTTAACTGCTTGGCTGACCCTTTGTAAGTTGATCATAATAATAATAATAATAAAAACTAAATTTACTTAGATTGGTGTAGGGCTGCAGAATATATCGTTTTAGCATCGATATCGCAATGTGTGAATCTGCAATAGTCACATCGCAGGATCAGCAGTGTCAAGTTGGAAATATAGTTGATCAGCACCACAGTTCAGAATGTGATTTTTGGGGTCATAGCAAAGTTTAACCCTAAGATAGATTGAAAGATTTTTATATGTATGTGTTTTTAAGACCTGTGACTGTGTAAGATTTAAGCAAACCTAAACCAAGCGGTTATAAAGGTATATAAACCTAAATGAACTATTTAATTATTTATACAATATACAATTTATACAATATTATTATTATTATTATTGAATTTCTGTACCTCAATACTGTTAGATTCCACAGAAAACCATCAAATTAATTTGTATCTATTGAATTTTATTGCACTTTATGTAGATAGTCTTCTACAAAATAAGCCCAATCAATATAAAATCATGAATTAATTCCAAATAGAGTTATAAGTCATCTTGTGAAATTATAATCGTATCGCAATATATATAGCTAGACAAACTAAATATAGCAATGTCAGTTTTTGTCCAATATCGTGCAGCCATAGATTGGTGTCAGGAACAGAATTTAACAGGACAAAATGTACGATTTTGTTATAAAAATTTTCAAACATTGCTAGGACATCTCAAATATCTTTAAGTATGTTCGAAATCCACAGAGCTAGTGAGACAGAGCATGTGCTGTTTCACCATGCTAATGATGTCAAACACCCTTGATTTTCAGTTTTACAGAAAACAGGGAAACACCAAAAGCACTCAGACATGCCTTTGTTTGTTGTGAATACATGCCCTCTGGTGGTGAAAATTAGATACTGTGCCTTTATCCAAATAAAACTGAGTGGAAGTTGGGTTGCTGCTCCCTCTCTGTCACTTATTTTCTGTTTTGGTCCTCAGTTAGTTTTCTCATTGTGCTTTGGGTTTTCTTCTCTCAACAAGGTCAAAACAACTACGACGAGGCCGCCGAGTACATCCGCACCAAGTTTGAAGACCTGAACAAGAAGAAAGAAACCAAGGAGATTTACCCTCACTTCACCTGTGCCACGGACACCAAGAACGTGCAGTTTGTCTTCGACGCCGTGACCGACGTCATCATCAAAAACAACCTGAAGGACTGTGGGCTTTTCTAGACCACGAACGGGAAGATGAGTTGAGGTATGCAGCAATACTGAAATGAGTATTTTCTGGAAAAATAAACTTATCAATAGACAAACTGCAGTGTTGAAAGCACATTGATGTGAAAGTTTATTGTCGTTTAAATCAAATCATGTAATTTCTAGGGATTTAAAAATAATGCTTTTTTATTTATTTTTTATTTCTTCTGTTTATTGCATTCAACATGTTAAGTTTTACAATGAAATTACATGCAATTTTCAGTTTCTTTCCTGGAATTCTTTGGCTTTTGTTATGGCATGTGATCATACATTCTGGGTATACTTCACCAGCTCCACAAAGCAATAGAAACGTTTCATTCATTCATTCATTCATTTTAAAGTACATTTAAGTGCAATACAACAATTAATTTTTTTGTGACTTTTAAATGCATACACCTAAAACATTTGTGCCATCACTTTAATTAGTTAATTGCATTTCTTTTTATTAATGACTGTTCATGTTTCTCTTTGAGAATATATTAGCTTTGTATTTTTATGCTAGGAGATTTTGTGGCGGTTTGAAAGTTTATTTATTTTTTGCATTTTTAATGATAAATAATTAAACAAAAACTCAAAAACAACAAAGTCTAATTAAATGGATTTCATTTTTATCATTTATAAACATTATATAAATGTAGTTCACTTTTTGAAGCCTATTAAATTATGGCTTTAAAAAAAAACCATATTAAATGGTTGTAATTATTTTTTTATGTGAATCAAATATGTTGATTTCTTTTTTTCCCCACATCAACTAGGCATAGAATACCAATGCAGCCTACAGAACAGCACACAAATTCCCACCCTTCTTATATATGTATATATACATATACACATTCAAATGACATAACTAAAAAAATAAAATAAGTAAATAAAAATAATAAATAAATGAAAATAATGAATTGAAACTGACAAAATAACAAAAACAATAATACAATAAAAAAAATAAAAATACATGTTTACAAACACACAATTTACATAATATTCATGTATGGTTCCCAAAGATAGTCAAAGTCCTACTGCTTGTTGATATAAGTTAGTCTCTCCAGTCCAATACAGTTCAATATCTCTTTTTTCCACAATTCTATGGATGGAGCATCCATGTGTTTCCAGCATGATGCAATAGCTCTTCTAGCTTAAAGAAAACCAAAATCCAAAATTTAAGTCTTTCCAATTTTAAGTTCCATAGGATACAGACCGAGAATACAGAGCTTAGCATTCAAAGGGATTTTAATATTAAACATGTCTGACATACGTTGAATTATCTCTTTCCAAAACTTTTGTATTTTCAAGTGGTTGTAATTAATAAGTTCACCTCCAATAGAAAATATTTTAAATCATGATTAATTACAAAAATATATATATATATTAAGAGCACTAATAATTCACTTAAATTAAATATGTTTAAATATACTAACAAAGCGCTGTTGTATGCGTAAACGTGACTTCATAAAAGTCAACTAATGTATTGCAGAGATATTATATACAAATATACAAAACATTCATTTTAATTGTATGTTTATTTGTTATTAAGAGGAAAATGCACCGCATGTATTAACACCAGACTAAATGTGTTGTGCATGCTTGATGTTTATTGCATTTTAGTAGTTGCTTTGGAATACAATAAAAATACATAAAAAAAATATGATACACAACAACCAGAGCATCTTTGTTTGCTAAGCCACTCATGCTGTATTTGTCTTCCTCTTTCAGATTACTTGAACAGTTTTGATGAGCAGAGGAAGTAGAGACTCCTGCTTCCACATGACAACTGAGAGCTCAAGAGGAGCACAACACAATTTCAACCTTTGCCAACCATTTCAGCCTCTGTCCAGACACCGTCCCTCCATTGAGTTCCACATTTAATACCTGTATTATTAATTCCTTGGGTAATGACCACAAATCACCAACTGTGTCCATTATTTTTTTTCTTCTCCTTATTTGTTAGAGTAATAGCAGAGGCGAAAACAAATGGGTTTTTTTTTTATACGATGCTTTATTTTACTCTAGGGAATCTGATGTGGAAATTTTATTAAGTTTTAATTGCGTAATGCTTATTTTTTTAAAGAAGCAGCAGGCATTGAGGCATATAGAGTACGATCGGAAAAAAGGAAAGTGCTTTTTTTTATGATGTTTACATGACGTCCTTGTTGATAGCAAAACGGAAAGTCGTCCTGCATGATAAGATAGCAAATATATCAAAACAAGTAATCAGTTCACATCAGCATCACATTCCTTTTTAAAATTAAATACAAAAAAATACAAAAAGAACCAAAAAATATATGAAAAAGCACAAAAAAAGCTTCACAAATGGGGAATAAACTGCTAAAACGTAACTGATATTTAAAGTATGTACGTAACGGTATCTAACAATCTTTTTATTTTCTTCTCTTCTATCTTTCCTATTCCTCTTTCTAGCATTCTGTTTGTGCCTTGACTTCCGTTTACAATGAACTTTGTTTTCTCCCCAAGTTGTCCTACTGTACGTAAACGTTTCTCCTCTGGAATTTTCACACCATGTAAGAAATAAATAGTGATTAAGAATGGAAATCTAATTGAGAAAAAAGGGTAGGTTTTTTTTTTTGTTGTTCGTTTTGTTTCCGTTTTTGGTAAAGATTAAATTTTTTTTTGAAATATGATATAATGATTTAATTTAAATAAAAATTCATTCACTAGATAAAACTGTGCCAGCTGTGTTTTTTTAATTTTTTTTTATTTTTCATGTCTACATTTTAGGCGGTGCGGTGGCTCAGTGGTTAGCACTGTCGCCTCACAGCATTTGTGGAGTTTGCATGTTCTCCCCGTGTTCGCATAGGTTTCCTGGGTGCTCCGGTTTCCCCCACAGTCTAAAGACATGCTGTATAGGTCAGTTGAATAAGCTAAATTGGCCATGTGTGTAAATACAAGAGTGTATGGGTGTTTCCCAGTACTAGATTGCAGCTGGAAGGGCATCCGCTGTGTAAAACATATGCTGGATAAGTTAGTGGTTCATTCCGTTGTGGGGACCCCTGATAAATAAAGGGACTAAGCCGAAGGAAAATGAATGAATGTCTACATTTTAAAGGTTAACAAGTTCGCATCGTTGGCTGAATAATTAATTTAAAATCCAATCGCAGTAATTAAACATGCATTTACAGACCTGCTGTAGGGCATCCACTGGAATATTTTTCTAATTTTGGGATCATGTGCTGGAGCTGATTTTGGCTATCCATTACCAGGAGACATCTGTAAGAACATTAGCTTACTTAATTATTAAAGATCATTAAGATTCATCTCCTTTCTGAGATCAGATTGCAGGAGGATGAGGCGGAATTAAATGAGTAACTTCATCCTGTTACAGTGGAAAGACATCAGAAAATCAGCTCAGGTTAATTAAACACCATGTTCAGAACATATGCTTCTCAAAAATGATCATTTCTTTTTTTTTTTGAAATTGTCTCTCACACACATACTGTGATCTGACCTGAGCTTAGAGCTTCAAAACATCTACACTGAAAGGAACGATAAAGAAAACATGATTTACTGTAGGATCTGAACTGAGTGTTTTGAGAATCTCGCCATTATCTCTTATTAATTGTTGGCTTTGGTCAGGCTGATGCTTACATCTAGTGGCTGCTTTGAGAAATTACTCCATCCACTACACGTAGAACCTGGAGGTGTATATTTTACCCAAATCTATCATTCACCATTCAATTACCTGTTTGAGATTTTTCTTCTGTTAAATGCATTATATATATAGTAGAAATCTGAAAATCAGTAACCATTGACTTCCATAGTATTTGTTTTTCCAACTATGGAAGTCAATGATTACCGGTTTTCAGTTTTCTACAAAATAACATCTTCTGTGAGGTGATATCCCATGTCCCAAGAGCTAGTTTCTGTGACCAGGACATCGTGGTTCTAAAACTTTGACCACTGCCCCTTACAGTCGGTGGTGTGCTTTTCCATCAAATTTCCAGTTTTTAGTTATAAATCTGGTATCATTGGTGATTCATAATTCCTAGCTGAGTTTGAGAGAACAACAATGTATTACGGTTTTGATGTACTAGATTCATACTTTTTTTTTTTTTTTCTGAAACGTTGCCCAAATGTTCCAATGTGGTTCCCTTTATTTATTTGTTTATTTGGTAACAGCAACCAAAAGGGAAGTGTGATTTTAGACTCAGAAGTAGGCCTACATAATAGTGACAACTGGAACTCGGTCTGGTAAGATAAAGAAAAGTCTGAATTTATACGAGAGTGGATAACAAGCTGGTGCGTTTATTGTATTCATATTATGTGTCAAAAAAACGATGGCGAGTAATGTTACCTTTAGGGACATTTCTGTGTGATTTAATACAGTCTTTCTCAACTAGTGGGCTGTGATTATGCTATATGATATGCAATAAAATATACAGGCATTAGCTTTATCTGTTTCAGAAGTAATCAACATGGCCAATCAGCTTTTCGTACTATAAGTGTCCTTGTTTATTTCTGTTCTGTTCTGTTCATTCATTCATTCATTCATTCATTCATTTTCCTTCGGCTTAGTCCCTTATTTATCAGGGGTTGCCACAGCGGAATGAACAGGCAACTACTCTGGCAGATGTTTTACGCAGCAGATGCACCCAGCACTTGGAAATCCGTCTCGAGGAAATTTTCCTATCTCCTGAATCACAGGTTTTCCATTAAACCATTTTTGTTTAAGTTTGTAAGTGCCTATTCAAATGTTAATAAGTTAGCTTTATTTAAATGCTTATATTAATAAGTCAGTAGCTCTGGTCTGGGGGCTTCACAGTGGTTCAGTGGGTAGGTAGCACGATCGCCTCACAGCAGGTCGCTGGTTCGAGCCTCGGCTGGGTCAGTTGGTAATTTCTGTGTGGAGTTTGCATGTTCTTCCTATGTTCGCGTGGGTTTCATCTGGGTACTCCGGTTTCCCCCACAAGACAAGTCCAGTGCGTAGGGTATGTATGTGAATAAGTGTGTATGACTGTTTCCCAGTGATGGGTTGCAGCTGGAAGGGCATCTGCTGTGTAAATACATATGCTGGATAAGTTGGCGGTTCATTCCGCTGTGGTGACCCCAGATTAATAAATTGACTAAGCCGAAAAGGAAATGAATGAATGAGCGAGCTCCTGTCTGTTGGGTATTTCTTTTCCTTTTTTTAATTGATTTAAACGGGAATACAGAGTTATACAAACAGCAGGCTATACAAGGGAATTAACAACAAAAACGAAATGCATTTAACTCGAGCATATTAATCATGTACATTAAGTATCTTTTTCAGCAGTTAAGATGTTTTAAGAGCTTTAGGATTACTCTGTACTGAAGTCAGGGAATCATGAAAAATGTTTGAGATCAATGGAAAAGAGCGTACGTTTGTTTTGTGAATACTCTCCAAATTACAAGGATTTTAGTTGATTTGTCCATTTCCGATAATCCAGAGTTACAATCTATAAATAAAACCATTTTCATTCATTCATTTTCCTTCTGTTTAGTCCCTTTATTCATTAGGGGTCGCCACAGCGGAATGAACCGCCAGCTTATCCAGCATATGTTTTACACAGCGGATGCCCTTCCAGCTGCAATGCAGTACTGGGAAACATCCATACACACTCATTCTCACACACACACACACTACGGCCAATTTAATTTATTAAATTCACCTATAGCGCATGTCTGTGGGGGAAAACAGAGCACCCGGAGGAAACCCACGCCAACATGGGGAGAACATGCAAACTCCACACAGAAATGAGCCAACTGGCCCAGCCAGGACTCAAACCAGTGAGGCGGCAGTGCTATTCAACGAGCCACCATGTCACCTTAAAACCATTTTATCTGTTATATTGGTGAATTTATAGTACACTTCAAAAAGTAATAAGGAAACTTGGGACCAAAACAGTTTTGCTGTTGGTTATTTTTTGTCCATATCTTGTTAAAAGTCCACAGCTCAGGATTTCAGCATGTAATTCTGTTTTCTTTACCCAAATACAGCTCAATAGGCCTAATGGACAATGTGATTACTGTGGTTGGCAGCTGAACTAATCGTTTAAAATTACATTTGAAGTATAATAGACCCTTCATTTGGTTGCTCGTAATAAAGAAATACATAATTGGTGGTGTACAACTTCGAGTAAAACCTCACCTGCTCTCTTTGTGAGATTGTGGGAACGCAGATAGCCTGTTCTGATCACAGCATCATCTTACAATTGACTTTTCAGTCACAAGATGGAGACAAATCCTCTGAGGTGTTTCAAGAAGATCATCAGCACAGCACGATTTTCACAATGGTGCGTTAATTCAGCATAATTGCCATTATAATAATCAATTAATTCTAATGGAAAGTCCTTTATCAGAGTAAATCTGAATTTTGCCAAATACCTCAACAATTGCTTGTATTGAAATGCACTGCTGATTTCACTGCTGAAATTCACGTACACATACACACACACACACACACACACGTTTGTTTTTGTGAAAAGTGGGTACATTACATAGGTTTCCATTAATTTTATACTGTCCAAAGCGTATATTGGATTGGCCTAACCCCACCCTACCCCTAAACCCAACCATCATAGGAAACTGTGTACCGCTTTACTCTTTAAATGTATAAGCTTTTTGAGAAATGAGGACGTCAACAATGTCCTCATATTTCACCTGCTTTTTGTAATACCTGTGTCATTATACAGATTTGTGTCCTGACATGTCACAAAAACACGTACACACACACACACACACACACACAGACACACAATAAAATAAAAAGAAATCCTCAAATTGTTCTAAAACTGTTTGAGTTTCTTTTTCTGCTCAACACAAAAGAGCACATTTCGAAAATGCTAGAAACTAATAGCCATTATCTTCCCTATATTTTCACCTTACTATGGATGTCAGTGGCTACTGGTTTTCAGCATTTACAAAATATCGTCTTTGTGTTTAGCAGAGAAAAGAAACTTATAAAGGTCTGGGGTTTTAATTTTGGGGTAAACTATCTCTTTAATAAAATGCTAAATCTGCATAATATACTTTGTATTACAACATAATCAGATCACATATCAGTCAGTATAAGGTTGTTGCAAAGATTCCATCCCAAAATGAGAAAGTCTCAATTTACATGAGCCATGGGGTTTGTATTTAATTTAATGCACACTTTATAGATTTACAGCTTCAGGGATTACTGTTGCAGTGAGGGTTAACAAAATAGATAAGAACTTTCTTTTTTTAATCTGGAAGCTTGTGTACGTTGTTGCACTTGCTATTCAGGATATTTTCAAAAACTTTTATTAATAAATCCTAAATAATATAAAATCTTTCATGTAAAAAAAAAAAAGTTAATAAACTTGTAAAAAACATAAGAATAAAACAAATTGATTTTGAAAAGAAATAACATAGTTTATTGTGCTTTATGAAAATACAATTTTCATATTTCATTGTACATATTGGGCCTCATGGTGGCGCGGTGGGTAGCACGTTCGCCTCACAGCAAGAAGGTCGCTGGTTCGAGCCTCGGCTGGGCCAGTTGGCATTTCTGTGTGGAGTTTGCATGTTCTCCCCGTGTTGGCGTGGGTTTCCTCCGGGTGCTCCGGTTTCCCCCACAGTCCAAAGACATGCGCTATATGGGGAATTGGGTAAGCTAAAATTGTGAATGAGTGTGTGTGGATGTTTCCCAGTGATGGGTTGCAGCTGGAAGGGCATCTGCTGCGTAAAAAATATGCTGGATAAGTTGGCGGTTCATTCCGCTGTGGCGACCCCAGATTAATAAAGGGACTAAGCCGAAAAGAAAATGAGTGAGAGTGAGTGATTGTACATATTATATATATATATATTTTTTTTTTTTTTTTTAGACATGCATATTAGAAAACTCATGCTATTGATAAATATTAATCAAAAATCACCAAAACGACATAACAGAGAAGTGAAATGAGATAAATATAACATTTACTGTGTGTTTCCTCTTTAGAAAGGCTGAAAAGTTTAGATGAACTTTTTAAAATGAATTCTTTGGTGTACTTTTAGATTTGGGAATGTTTGTTTATCACTTTGGTTGCTGGTAAGTGTGAATTACTACACTTGTGTGAATATGAATTAGTTTATGTATCTAGTTTACTTAATTCTTTAGATGAACGGCAGATTATTTGTAGATTACTGTCATCCTGCACATTATCAGATCATTTAAGTAGCATGTGTTGTGTTGTTTCTGTCCCTAAAGCCACAATAAGGGATTTACCTCGAAGGCATGCCCGGTTTACAGATCTGACAAGTGCTTTCCACATTACCTCGTGTATTAAAGTTTAACACTTCAGGAAGATTATTTGAATTGGCCATCAGTAAACACAATAAGCAGGTACAGTAACAGCTCACACTTTTCCTACATGTAAATCGGATTGACACATTTGAGCTTTAGCATTACAAAAGAATCAACTACTTCGCACTCGTGTTTTTGTGTGAGTTTGATAGTCCAAACACCTCTAATCGTACCTAATGTGTCACAGATGAGGGTGGAAGAAAAATAAAGAATAGGGATGTGGATGTTTAATGGGAAGATTTTACTCTAATTACAATAAACACCTTGAGTTTGTCATGATCAGTTCCACGTAAAGGCTTTGTGGGAATTTCATTGCATTAGTTAAGAAAGTTTTTTTTTAACTATTTGTGCCTTGTGCTATAACATTATGCCGTTAACGTTAATTATAGGGGTCCAGTTATGAAATAATCGTCGTGTCATGTTTGATAGTTCAAAAGAATCGATTCGTTAAAAAAAATCGGGCACTGCTGCGTTTTCTCCGACCCTCAGCGAGCGCTGATTAACACGGCGTGAATCTGACTGACTGTGCCTTGTGCTATAGCATTAATAATGTTTAAATGAATTATTGTGGTCCAGTTATAAAATAATCGTCGTGTCATGTTTGATAGTTCAAAAGAATCGATTTGTTAAAAAGAATCGGACTCTGCAGCGTTTTCTCCGACCCCCATTGAGCGCTGACCGACACGCCGTGAATCTGACGGACTGTGCCTTGTGCTATATAATTTATGGCGTTAAAATTATTTATTGTGGTCCAGTTATGAAATACTCGTCGTGTCATGTGTAATAGTTCAAAAGAATCGATTCGATAAAAAGATTCGGACTCTGCTGCGTTTTCTCCGACCGCCAGAGGACGCTGCTCAACACGCCGTGAATTTGACTGACTCTTCCGAATGTCGTACGAACACACTTGAAAACATTTTATGCTGATAACAAGGTAAGTGAATAAATCTGTCGATGTGTGCTTTTAAAGATATTTCAGATATAAAGATAGTAACATGAAGATGACTTATGGTAGATTTTTCTGTTTAATGACGTACGGTCCACATTTTCGATCTTAAATATGACTACTTTATAGTAGAATAAAATAAACAACAAGAGATCAAATATTAACATTACACACGTTTAAACCCTTACGAATAATTATCTACGGGTTTATTATATCGTAAAAATGTACTGCAAATATAACCATAAAACTATGGCTAGTAGCAAAACCATGCTGTTTATTTATTTATTTGTGTGTTTGTTAGGGAATTCCTGACACTTGACGTTCGTACCAACATTAAATAAATGGATGTTAATAATAAACAATTATATAAAGTAATAACATAATTTAAATATATACATTATTTGAGTATTTTACTATTTTTAAAGAAAATAAGAATGGAAAATAGCTCATGCTGATAAAAGACAGATAGATTCTTTATTTTAAAATTTTTAAGTAAATCTTTAGTGTACAATGGAAAAGTAGCTCATGCTTAAAAAAGATAGATAGATAGATAGATAGATAGATAGATAGATAGATAGATAGATAGATAGATAGATAGAGGCACATAAAAAGGTAGATAGATAGATAGATAGATAGATAGATAGATAGATAGATATAGGCACATAAAAAGATAGATAGATAGATAGATAGATAGATAGATAGATAGATAGATAGATAGATAGATAGGCACATAAAAAGATAGATAGATAGATAGATAGATAGATAGATAGATAAGATATGCAC
>CAIGQW010054176.1:7957572-7975315 GCA_903798125.1 Danio choprae
GACCCCAGATTAATAAAGGGACTAAGCCGAAAAGAAAATGAATGAATGAATGAATATGGAGAAATAAATTAGGAAAATAATAGAAAATGTACTGGCAGCTTATTACAAGATTTTTGTACCGTAAAAAACACCAACCCAGACAATATATCACTTTAAACTATTACAAATGTTCAATGTTCAAACTTTATAAGGTTAAAAGTTGTCAGAGGAATTGTCAAGTTCTCACAATTCGATTCAAAAGCATAAATAAACGGTGAAAAAATAAAAACATGAATCACAAAATAACGAAAACTAATTTATGGATATTTTTTACAGTGTATGTCAAACTATCAGTTATCATAATGTCAGACTGAACATCAATCAAGACCCGTCAAAAAACAGACACGCCATACTTAATCTAGAGTTTGAAGTGATTAATTCATGACCCCTTCGTAACCTTTGAGTTCTGATATGATACCTCACAGTAAACATAAACAAGCTGGCGCTAATTTTGCTCACAATGTACATGTTGGACATTTTTCCTGAGGTGGTTTGCAGTTGTCGAACTGATCGCATCATCAGATTCATGCCAGAAAGTGTCTGAAATCTTGATTGGAAAATTTAATGGCAACAGCAGTTAAGCTGTCGGTGAACATATCAAACCAACGATCTCAAATTTGTCTCAGACGACCAAATTGTGACCACACAGTGTGAGCCAGGCTTTAGTACTATTTCAATTTATCCTAAAACCCGGCTTACACTGCTCAATTTCCACTGTGAATTGAAATTCAGGAGGTCATCAAAGACAAATTTGGGAAATCCATATATATATTAACCCACTTTAATTTGTGGAACTAGCATTTTTTACAGTGTATCTTTGGGGATTATTTTATTTCTGGTTTTATTATCAAGGCATGTTATGAGTAAAATTAAAGATACAGATTGTTTATGCTTGCTGTGAAGTATCATTTCACAGCACAGGTTACAAAGGGATCATAACCATGGATTTATGATGTCAAACTCCAGAACAATCTTGTGCGTGTCTGTGTTTGGCACGTCTTGATTGTCGTTCATTACATTGATCACCAATTCGGCTCTGAACAGAGTGAAAATCTGTAAGTGTCTTAACATTTAAGAGGTGATCTGTACAAAAATTGCCACATTCACATAGACATGTATAAGAAAGATGTGTAACTGAAATGTAACAAAACATACCCTAAGTTGTATATTACAGATTCGCCCTCTAGTGGATTTGTCATCATAAACCTGCAACGAAACATACCCAGAGCAACGTATTTTGCTCTATGCTAAAAATCTAAGCTGAGGCACATATTTCCAACGAGCCTGGGCTGTTTATTTAGCTGTAAAGGCTAAAATGTGAAATGTTAGTTCTGTAAGATTCCTCACATGTGTGGAAAGCTCCATGTTTACCTGCTGTGTTTGAAAGCTCTAGAGCAAAAGCAAGCATTGAATGTGTGCTTGGTTTTACAGAGTGTGTGAGCGGAGTGTGTTAATTGAAGTAAACGTATAAGTGTGTAAGAGGCCAGATGTCATTTGAACTCAGAGCAAACACACAGACAGAATCAGCACCTCTGTCTGTGTAGGCAAACACTGCTGAAAAACTCCCAGTTCCTGCGCACATACATCTTAACAACTGCACATGACTACCATCGTCACTGTGTGTTTACTACAGGACAATCACTGATGGCTGCCTGTCGTCCTACCCATAATCCTTTGCATTGTACAGTTACACGCCAAAACATTATGGCCATTATTTCACATTAAAGTATTATAGCAATCAAAAGCAATTAAAGTGTCTAATGTTTCAAATAACTCTTGTGATTTAAAAAAATTATAATTAAAATATGTGTGAAATAATGTTTTTAGTGTAACATATTTATGTAAAAAATAAGCAACATGCTCATTCCGACCTGTACTGATTAGAATATATAAAAGCATATAGTCTACGCTCCTCACAATCTTCTCACATCTTTTTTATATGAATTTTTTATATTTTTAAGCTATACAATTTTATATTTGTGCATATACATCGGTTTAGTCAGTACTGAAGTATGAGAAGGAGCGCTATCCTGCTGAAGAATTTGCCCTTTCTTGTGGTTTGTAATGTAATGGGCAGCACAAATGTCTTGATACCTCAGGCTGTTGATGTTGCCTTACACTCTGCAGATCCCTCGCACGCCCCCATACTGAATGATCATGATTTTTTCCTTCACCAAACTTGACTGATTTCTCTGAGAATCTTGGGTCTATGTGAGTTTCAATAGGTCTTCTGCAGTATTTGTATATATATATATATATTCATTCATTCATTCATTTTCTTTTTCGGCTTAATCTGGGGTCGCCACAGCGGAATGAACCGCCAACTTATCCAGCCATATGTTTTATGCAGCGGATGCCCTTCCAGCTGCAACCCATCACTGGGAAACATCCATACACACTCATTCACACACATACACTACGGACAATTTTAGCTTAACCAATTTACCTAAAGCGCATGTCTTTAGACTGTGGGGGAAACCGGAGCACCCGGAGGAAACCCACGCCAACACGGGGAGAACATGCAAACTCCACACAGAAATGTCAACTGACCAAAATATAATTGCTTCATATTTTAATGCAAAATGACAACATAGGCTCATTCTAAAAACAGCCCTATATACATTTATGAAGATGTAGCCAGATGTACGTATGGCTGTATTTCCTCTTTAAAACTAAAAGTATGGGGCCGGTATGACACCGTTCCTTCTCTCGCTTTTCTCACCATACCTCCGTATGGATGGCCTTCCCGCTGTTACCAATTTGTCCAGTAGCTCGCCATGTACGTCGGCGGACCTGACGTATTTGGCGCTCTCCAGAAATGTATATAGGGGTACGTTTTTAGTATGAGCCTGGGTTGCACAATGACTTAGCAACCAATAAGGCAAGCATAATGGAGACATCTGATTGGTCACGTGGGTGTAATATTGGCTACAGTGCTCATCATATATGAGTACACCCCTCACAAATCTCTCATTTTAATTAATATTTTCTATTGGATGCTTTACGTTATTATATTTGTTCATATACATTAAATGAGTCAGTAGTGAAGCCAAATCGGTAGCTAATATAAAAAATATATATAACTTATGATAACGGTCCAAAATTAGTACACTTAAATTTATATGTTAGGGCAAAATATTAAATTAAAAAACTAAAAAAAGAGCAAAATTCAAGATTATAACATTTAGTTGAAATTTTGTATTTTTTCCAAAATTTGCAAGAATTTAAATGTATTATCTTTCTATTTTTACAGATGTTCAATGACTAAAATATTATTTTAATAAATATATCCGTTTAATAAATGTGTTTTGTCCAAATGCACTAAAATATATGACCTATATGCACTGAGAAATGGATAAAAATATGGAGTGTACTCATTTATGTTGAGCACTGTATGTCAGAGGTTATTTGGCAAATGCATTTCCATCTCACATTATTCACATTAACCCTTCTTCACACCTGTCCAAAACCACCTCAAGTGTACTTTACATTTTATTGCATTTTTGGGTGAATTAAGGGATTTTTATTCAACGTTCGACTTACCATCACTCACTTCTCATGTGACGCGCTTTACACACTTTGAACACATATGACTGAAATGTGGGCTAACACTTGTGACAATGTACCTCACAATATTCTCTATATTGTGAAGAATATTGTAAATATATCGGTATATATATTTAAGTGAGATGGACAAGCATTCAAGAGATCATGTGACACATTCCTGCCAACACCCCCAGCAAACAGCATTTCAGCAACATCTGATTGACACCATCATGCCACTTTTAGGCTGATGTCCAAGTGTTAACGCCTGTGTCAATGAGGCGCTTGACCTCTAATGGCAGAAACAATTAAACACTTTGCATATTAAGAGTCTGCTTGCCTGTACGATTGAAATAACCCGTTTGGATTTAGATTAGCTAGATTATGAACTATCAAACAGATTAAGAGAAGTAAAAGCAAGCGCAAACAAAAGGAAGTGCTTCTAATTATAATTGAACTGTTATAATGTAAGGGGAAATAGTGGGCGTTTTTTTTTTCTTTGCATGAAAAATAAGCCTTAAAACTGTAGTGATGCACAAAAGAAATATCACCAAACCCATAGGAGGAAGGTTTAGACGTTTCCAAAGAACGTGACTGGCAAAATAGGGTGAATTAAAAGCTAGGAAGGAAACGTGTTCAGACTCGCCAGCTAATGCGTATTGTGTGTGTATGCGCTGGCTATGATTCTTCAAAAGAAAACCCTCCTTTTATTGTGTGTGTGTGTGTGTGTGTGTGTGTGTGTGTGTGTGTGTGTGTGTGTGTGTGTGTGTGTGTGTGTGTGTGTGCATCTTTTCTGTGCCTTTCTTCCCATACTCATCCCTCATTAAAAGCAGAGTTCACCTACTGAATTAGGATCCCGGTCTATTATACTAGTCAGTCAACCAGTCGCTAATGGTCTGGCAATGTCAGGAAAATGTTATTGCACACATTAGGGCTTTGTGTGTGTGTGTCCAGATGTGTACATTACTGCCTCTACATGCTCTTCTTGACTGGCTAATTAGACATCACTGCATTTGGACTCACTCGAATTAGACATTTCTATATAAAAGCCTTCCAAACGCACACAGACACACACTTCTGTATGTTCATATTAGTGAGATGTGGGCTACATTTTTGAAGGAGAAAGCCCTATATTAGTACACCGCAATTATGTTATTATATTGAGAGCTGTAATGCAGCGTGGAGGGAACTGAAATGTGTGCAGACGGACATGACGGAAATGTGTGCATGCTGCCTATTTCATGTTAAAACACACATTTTACTTAGGCATAAAATTAAGTAGAATTATGCAAATATTAATGATTTAAATTCCCCAAATCTGTCGATGACACTGGAGAACAGGATCTGTTTTTAAGGCATTCCTTGTGTGTTTTATTCACTCGTTGCTAATTGTTAATTTTTACAATATTATGAATGTCTGTTCAGTATTGTATTGGGTAATATAATCATTTGTATGTTTATTTTGTTTTATTGACCAATTTGTATGCTAAATATTTTATTCGGCTGCAGTATGAAAGCTTCTAACTAACCTTCTGATTTTTTATTTTTGATGTTCATTCTGCTTTAGTCTTGCCCTCATTCAGCAGGGAAAATATGTATTGAACACGTCACTATTTTTCTCAGAAAACATATTTCTAAAGGTGCCGTTGATTTGAAATTTTCCCTAGATGTTGGTAAAAACCAAAGAAATCCATATATGCAAAGAAAAGGTTAAGTTAAGTGTAATAAAATGAAATGACACAGGAAGAAAGTATTGAACACATGAAGAAAGGGAGGTGTAGAAAGTCAGTGAAAGCCCAGACAGCAGCTGAAATGTCTCAGTAGTTCTTCAGCAACCTTCTGCCCTTCATAATTGTATATGAACATTAGCTGCTTCAGTCCAACATCTACATTGCCAGGATGGTGAAGATGAAACCATTGGTGGACATTTCAGCAAGACAATGATCCAAAACACAGCTAAGGAAACTCTCAAATGCTTTCAGAGAAAGAAAATCAAGCTGTAGAATGGCCCAGCCAATCACCTGACTTGAAACCAATATAAATCACAAATTAAAGATCATATTTGATAGACAAGACCCGCAGAACCATCAAGATTTTTACACTCTGTTGAACTCACACCTGAATTCACACCTGAGCAATGCATGTGACTTCCTTCTCCATATGAGAGGCGTCTTTAAGCTACTATCACCGAAAAAGCCTTTTATATAAAGTATTTAATACGTTTCAGTAGTTCAGTACTTTCTTCTTGTGTCATTTCATTGTTATTACACATAACACATTTTTCAGATTTTGTTTGTTTTATTTTTATGTTTGCATTGTTTGGGTTTTTACCAAAATCTGGTTCAATTCCATGTCAACAGCTCCTTTAGAAATATTATTCTCAGGAAAAAACAGTACTTATTTTCCCCGCTGTACACAGCTAGTCATCAGCCAATTTCCAAACTCAGGTGAGTGTGATAAATGCCCGTCCCTCTGCCCGGACCTCTGGGTAAACAGAGTGGATTGTGGCTAAACAAGAATCAGTCAAGAAGAAGACCAAAGCTGTCACTCAGAGGTCAATCCCTCCCAATCCACCTTAAAAGAACATTTATTTGCAGACTGGATTTGAAAAAAGCCATAATTGCTCTTCTTGGCAATTTATTTCGACATTTAGGTAAAGTATGACTCCTTAACTGATCACATTTACCACTATAACGGTCACGATATGTAGTCTGTTTTATGTCAGAGGAGCAGCTCTTTTGCATTTCTCCATTGCAGATCAATCTGGAGCCACATCTGTAGCCTAACATTGAAGTTCATGGGAAAAAAGCATGAAGCGATGGCAAATCCCAAGAGGCTTTGCAGCGTTGCTCATGAGTTCTCATGGTCATGAGGAAGGCCAAACATGGCCCTCAGGGTCACAGGCCGCTTTCCTCCGCTGACCAAACATGATCTTTCACAGGCCAATAATAAATTGTTAAACACTAAGACAGACCCGGCTATGAAGTTGTAATGCTTGAAATCCGTGGTTTATTTTTCTTACCTTTGAGAATGTAAATCTGGGTCAGTGTTGATCTGCGGGGTTAACTGTGTGAATGTTGCTTTGTTTTAATTCGCAATCGTGAGCGGAAAAGAGTTTGGTGTGCTGTTTCAGATCAGCCTTACCGAATTGTCAGAGTATGATCAATGTTAAAGACATTGGCGGAGAGTAAATCTTTAAAAGCGTCTGAAACGTCAAGGATAGGCCCATGCATCAAATCTCTGGTTTTATAAGTAGTTTGGAGAATTTCATTTTTCACGTTTTGAAAATCAACATTTGTTGTTTTTGTCCTTCAGGCCATCCAATGTCATTTCTTTCTTCTTCAGTAGAACGTTAAAGATGATTTTAGCTGAAACTGCTACTGGTGTTTCATAAAATGCAAGTCAATGGCTCAAAAAAAAACCCAAACGTGTGTAAGCCATGTGGCTCTTGGTCATACATTGAAGTATCTGAGCAAAATGTAAAATTATTTACAACATTCAAAACAAGGAGCTTATATAGTTAGACAGAACTAGATAGATATAGGCCTAATGATAGATAGATGAATAGACATAAAAGTAAGATGTGCACATCTCAATCTGGAAGACTTTTTAAAATGTTTGTATGTTAATCTTTTTTTTTATAGATAATAGATCAATAAAAAATAGCTTATTGTCTCTATTATATTGGAATTTATTTATTTCTGCTAGGCTAAAAACATTTCAGAAAATCTCTCGCTTATTTAATTTGACTACACCCAGCAGACACAGGGCATCAACATGACATCAGATTGACGTTGTACCTCAGCATCATAGGGACGTTGCATTTTGTTTAGAAATTAAAATCGTGTTGACGTCAGAACCAAATGTCAGATCGACGTCATTGTCCAACGTCCAACCTAAAATCAACCAAATATCAACGTCTAAAGATGTTACAGCTTGACGTTGTGTGGACGTTACCACTATGACGTCTAGCAGATGTTGGATTTTGCATGCTATACCTGACGAATAAATGTCAATATGATGTTGGTTTAAGATGTTGGCTCGACGTTGGATTTTGGTCACTTTCCAACACAACCTAAAAACAACCAAATATCAATGTCATTTGACGTCGTTATTGGCCGTCAAAATAACTTTGTCCTTAGACGCTGGCTAGACATTGAATTTTGGTCACCTGACATCACGACCTAAATAAAACCTAATATTAATGTCTAATGACGTTTTGTGCCTGATGGGCGTTGACAAATCCAAACCATTAATTAGCTACTTAATAATTAATTTTTACTTAATGAAATTAAATAAACTGCACTTTATTGTGTAAAGCCTTTAATGCCAAATTGGAAAAATGAAGAATTGTTATTAGGAACTGTAAATGTGCAGGTGACTTTTGTGAGACTCGCATAACTAACAGGAAACACACTGTTCTGGCAACATTTGGAGTTTCTCAGGTAGAAAATTTGATTTCATACCAATTTTCTACCGCTTTCGTTGCTAATCTTTCGCAGTATATTACACTATTGTACTTTAAGTTGTGTTTGTTGCTGCGGAAAAGCTTTTCTGTTGACTTTGTGTGTGAAAAACATGGTCTTTGATGGTGGTACCTTATTCTATACCATATTATTATTATTATTTGTAATCCAGTACATCAGTTACCATACAGCCATGTGTGATTACTCATAAATGTTAAGGCTTAGTCTTAAGGCTAAGTCTTATCTGTGCTGGCTGAGGCAGATAAAATGTCTTATATTTCCTGTTGTGTCACAGTGAAGACAAATGATCATCCATTGCCAAAAGTTAAGTAAAGTGATAGCGTTTTTTCCCCTTTTTTACAGAAAGAGAATAACACTGGATATGATTTGTGATGAATTAGAACAGAAGTCAGACTCCTTTCTATTGCTTCTTTCTTTAAGGTTTGTTTTTGAGCAAACTTTTTTTGCAGTGGAACACTGCATCCAAAAGTGAACTCTGTTATTTAAGAGATCAACTCTTATGTGTGTGTGTGTGTGTGTGTGTGTGTGTGTGTGCGTGTGCGTGTGCGTGTGTGTATAGCAGAAGCCTTCAGGGTGTTCCTTATTACAAATCCAGAATGGCAATCTTGTGGAGTCACGTTCGGTGCATCGGTATCAGGCATGATCTGAATTTTCTGTGATTCAGAGAAGAAAAAAAGAGGGAAAAACTTAGAGCACTTTGGCCTTCAGATGCAGAGACGCATCTAATTAAATGGAAAAATGGAGTATACAGAGACAAAGGCACACCCCCGAGACTTTTCAGTTTGTTTGACTTGTTTCATTGGATTTCATTTTTGTAAGTTTCGTAAGTGTTCCTGCCTGCCTTTGATTAGAGCTAAAAACAGAAATAAACTTTTACAAATGCATATTGTAAACCTGGGGGCAGCATGGGGGCACAGTGGGTAGCACAATCGCCTCACAGCAAGAAGGTCGCTGGTTCGAGCCCTGGCTGGGCCAGTTTGCGTTTCTGTGTGGAGTTTGCATGTTCTCCCCGTGTTTGCGTGGGTTTCCTTCGGGTGCTCCGGTTTCCCCCACATGTCCAAAGACATGCGCTATAGGTGAATTGGGTAAGCTAAATTGTCCGTAGTGTATGAGTGTGAATGGGTATGTATGGATGTTTCCCAGTGATGGGTTGCAGCTGGAAGGGCATCCGCTGCGTAAAAACAAAAATCCGCTGCGTAAAAAGTTGGCGGTTCATTCCGCTGTGGCGACCCCAGATTAATAAAGGGACTAAGCCGAAAAAGAAAATGAATGAATGAATGAATAAATAAATAAATAAATAAATAAATAAATAAATAAATAAATAAATAAATAAATAAATAATCAGTGGCTTTTGTTTTTGTTTTGTTTTTTGTTTGTTTTTCTTTTTGGACATACACAAAACAAAACTACAAACACAACATGAAATGCCTGATACAAAACATAACTGCACACACAGAAATATGCATATGCCAAAAGCTGTGAATCATTGTGCTACAAACCACACAATATGGCAGGACCAGTAAGAAGTTTGGTGAAAACAAAACACACATGAATGACCGTCCATAAGGACATTATATCCTTCCGAATCTCAAAATGTCACATACAGCAAGTTTACCAAATTGTCCAAATATGGTGACCAAGTGCAAATAAATGTATCAGTTGTGGAGTGGCTAAGACATGTTAGAAGTTCCAGGGGAATAGTGTCTTGAATAATTGAATGCGATTCTTTCATGGATCCTTTTCATCCTTTCATCACTGATCCATAACATCAAAATGTTCTTCCTGGCAGCAAAAGTTAACAGGCAGAACATTCGTTGTTTAAGCTTGTTCCTAATCAGTTTGCAAGGAAAACCCATGAGAAGGGACAGAGGGTCTATGTCTACATCCAGATCTAAAATGTTGTTTACTTGAGCTACAATTCTAGCAGTGGCTTTTGGAAGAGTAAGACGCTCTTTGAGTCCGCAGACGCTCAAGACAGTTCTGGGAGGTAATAATACTGAACCATTTTGATGATGGACATTGGTTGAGGGATTTTAGAATGACCAAAAATGTTTTACAGTGCTGTCGGCCCACTGTTTTGTCCATTAATGCTGTCCCATTGTGGCCATTTTTGTTATCACATGATCATCTTTTTTGATGGGCTTGTTGGAATTTATTCAGTAAATGTGTTTCCATTTTAGTTTATACACATCATAGTTTACATTCTTATCGAATAAAAACTTTATTGTACTCAGCTGTGCTCCTATTTCCAAACTTTATGAGCATCTTTCCATAGCTATTAACTTACATAGTATTTTTTGTTTCTACTATTGATTTCAGCCTCTGCTGGTCTCCAACATCTTTCAGAATATCATCTTTTGTGTTCAACAGAAGAAAGATATTCACAAAGGGTTAGAACGTCTTGACTGTATTTTTGTATCTCTTTAAGTCATATATGTGTTGTTGTCACAGCCAAAAATGTGAAAGATTCTTTCAGGAATCTAAAGGGGCTTGTTTGACTGTTCAAAACAAACGTGCACCGTTGTGGCCTGATCTTTATAGAAAAAGCATGGAGGAATGTGGAGTATTCCCTGCATGTGTCCACAGTGGCACCTTTCGCTTATTGTGGCTGTAAAGAGGTATACACTTTCAAACAAACACAAATCTCACCTCTGACCTGAAACACATGCGACAGCTCAGTTCTGGTGATATTCAGACAATATGGACTTTTCTTGCAACCTTTGCAGATGTTTTATTCACACACAAAATGAAAATGAATGAATGAATGTATAGTCCAATTGTTATCAGGTAATTTATTATATAAGAAAAAAGCTCCACCGTGGCTTCTCCCACCATAGCAAACTCCATTTTTCTGTTTGATATTTGCCGCCAGTTTATCAGAAAGTGTCAATTTTTTGACTCGTTGGATCAAAACGGAGCTTAATGTTTAATGCAATATCCCAGTTTTGTGCATGAATTCATTCATTCATTCATTTACATTTCGGCTTAGTCCCTTTATTAATCTGGGGTCGCCACAGCAGAATGAACCGCCAACTTATCCAGCATATGTTTTACGCAGCGGATGCCCTTCCAGCTGCAACCCATCACTGGGAAACATCCATACACACTCATTCACACACATACACTACGGACAATTTAGCTTATCCAATTCACCTATAGCGCATGTCTTTGGACTTGTGGGAGAAACCGAAGCACCCGGAGGAAACCCACGCCAACATGCAAGAACATGCAAACTCCACACCGAAATGCCAACTGACCCAGCCGAGGCTCGAACCAGCGACCTTCTTGGATATTTGGATGAAAACACATAGCTGATGGCTACTTCAAAGTATCTTTTTTTGTTCAACAGAAGAAAGAAGCTCAAACAGAATTTTCATTTTGTGTGAACTATCCCTTTAAGATGTTTCCCTTAAATCAACACCTCTCAAAGGTTGCTGAATGTAGTTCCAGAGCTTGTGTTTACACAGATTATAAACATTACGTAACAAAATGTGACATTCAAAGCTGTTTTTTTTAAATACATCTGACAGATGGAAAGGCCTGAAAAACTGTGAAGTGCCTAATAGCATCTTTCATCCCATTTCATCGTTCAAAGGAATCATCAGCATATTAAACCCAGACCAAGTAGCACTTGACGTGTTAAGCTTTCCGCTTGCATAATATGCTATTAGATGATCACATTCATTCATATTCATCTGGACCTGAACAATCAAGAGGTCTTATGAGGAACCAGTGTGGGCCATGACCTCTACTGACCCACAATGTCTTGGGAACTGTTGTTGTTTTTTTTCTCAGAGTCTGGCTGATGTCTGAAACACAGGAAATGATTTGGAATGGAGGAGTCAATGTTCTTCTGGCTTTGCTACAGTTGGAATGGGACTCATAATGATAAGGACACACACACACACACACTCTTGATTTCTCACTGTCTGTCTCTCTCTCTCACACACAAAGCTGGTTCTGTTGGGCTCTGTGGCTGCAGGGGTGTAAATTGCAGATGAACAGAGAGAAGCTGCCGGTGGTGAGCGTGATGTCAGCCTGTGTGGCCACATAAAGACTGGCTTTTGGGAGACAGGAAGTTGAGGTCAAAGCCTCGACCCTGATGCGGAGCGATGCTGCGGCGAACAGTAGAATAGACACGTCAAGTGGTGCAGATGCAGAGAATAGACTGACTCAGTATGTTACAGCATGAATGAGAGACAGAGAGAGTTTGTGGTAGTATGGCGGTAGCTGGATTTTCATTCTAATATGAAGGAAATCCTATATACAGTTGCAAAATATTGTAAATATGAATTAGGTGAATTTCCATCAAGTAATTAGAGCGTGGGGCGGCGCAGTGGGTAGCGATGTCGTCTCACAGCAAGAAGGTTGCTGGTTCGAGCCGCGGCTGAGTCAGTTGGCATTTCTGTGTGGAGTTTGCATGTTCTCCTCGTGTTGGCGTGGGTTTCCTCCGGGTGCTCCAGTTTTCCTCACAAGTCCAAACACATGCGCTATAGGTGAATTGGGTAAGCTAAGTTGTCCGTAGTGTATGTGTGTGAATGAGAGTGTCTATTGCGTCTCATTGTCTTTCGGATGAGACAAGTAAACCGAGGTCCTGACTCTCTGTGGTCATTAAAAATCTCATGGCACTTCTCATAAAGAGTAGAGGTGTAACCCCGGTGTCCTGGCCAAATTTCCTCCATTGGCCCTTACTGTTCATGGCCTCCCAATCATCTCCATCCACCAAATTGGCTCTATCACTGTCTCTCCACTCCACCTATAGGTGAGCGCACTGACACCGTTATCCTGTGGCTGCCGTCCCATCATCCAAGTGGATGCTGCACACTGGTGGTAGTGTGGAGAGACCCCCTCATGATTGTGAAGCGGTTTGGGTGTATGGCCATACACGATAAATGCGCTATATAAATGCACATTACATTACATTGCTGTTTAATTTGCATTACAGTACAGAATTGTACTGGGTTACAAAAATAGATTTTCCAATTTGAATTGATCATTAATTTAACCAACCAATATTTATCCTTGAAATCATTGGATCAGTTCTCCTCACTCATGCTTTATTTCAGAGGATGTGAGTATTTTCTGAACTCTCATTTTCAAGATCTTTCACTATCTTAGAGTTGCTTCGGTAACAGAAGATTATGGCGGAAGGCTGCGTTAGTCTTATAAAGTCTAAACAAGATGGTTTTACCTACCATACTGGCTGATTATTTTGCTTGCTTTAGGGAAAAACACCTAATTTTGACATTATTTCTGGAAAAACTACAAAATATTTTGACTTGTCTAGACAATGCTTTGTGATTTAAGAATGTTTAGATATTTCGGCTAGACAAAATCTTATTTATTTATTTATTTTTTGCAGTGTTACAAGTTCCATTACTGAAAATTACTGATACTGGCTAGGTTAATATAAAAATTATACAAAAATGTTATATGAAATTTCAAACATTTTTGTCTGTGGTCACTGAATCCAAAGCATTCTTTAAATGGCTTCCTTATATGCATGCATCTGTATTTGCCCCTTATTTATATTAACAACGCCTGTTGCTGCCTGAGCCTCCAAAATACGTCTACCAAACCAGAAATGAGGGTTTGAATTTTAGGGTTTGCCCTCGCTCAACACCATTGCTGGAGCATTCTCATTAAGCTGAAGATCATTGCTAAGCCTGAGCGATGATGTAATGCTGTATTGATGCTCTCTTTGGGTTAAGCTCAATAGCGCTTGTATAAGAGCTGTCTGCTCGTCTGGATGGGCGGCAGTGGCCGAAGAGGAAGTCAGCGGGCAGTCTCGTGGCCCAGAGAGAGAGGAAGCATAGAGAGAGAGAGAGATGCAGAAACAGAGGGTCTTGTGAAGCGTCACATGACAGCAGTGCTAACTGTATAATCTTGGTGTGGATAATGCTGTTTTTCACAACCAAAGCATTCACATTCTTCCCTGTTTTAGTTCCAGAATTTTTGCACTGAACATATTGAAAAAGTATACGCTTGAAAATAAGACATGAGAGATGATGGATTTCCCCTACAGTCCAAAGATATGCAGTATAGGTGAATTGAATAAACTAAATTAGCCATAGTGTATGAGTGTGTGTGAATGAGAGAGTGTAGGGGTTTTTTGATTTGTGGCTGGAAGGGCATCTGCCACATAAAACATATGCCAGAGTAATTGGCGGTTCATTCTGCTGTGGCAACCTCTGATAAATCAGGGACTAAGCCGATAGATTGTTAGTGAGTCTATGGATATTCCATTGTATTTTTATTATGACAATTTGGCATTTTTTCTCTCTATGTGAGTAATAATTTGCTCTGTAAGGCTTATTCTATAGGGTGACGCGGTGGCGCAGTGGGTAGCACAATCGCCTCACAGCAAGAAGGTCGCTGGTTCGAGCCTCGGCTGGGTCAGTTAGAATTTCTGTGTGGAGTATGCATGTTCTCCCCGTGTTCACGTGGGTTTCCTCCGGGTGCTCCGGTTTCCCCCACAAGTCCAAAGACATGCAGCTGGAAGGGCATCCGCTGCGTAAAACATAGCTGGATAAGTTGGTGGTTCATTCCGCTGTGGTGACCCCAGATTAATAAAGGGACTAAGCCGAAATGAAAATGAATGAATGAATGCTTATTCTATAGTGAGTTTAGAGGCTGAGAAAGATAGATGAGTGAGTGTGTGGCGCGTTCTCCTACACCTCAAACTCGCCTGTCAAACCATAATACACACACATGAGAAACTGACCTGCCAACTCAGTTAAACATTAAACTGCACACATACACGCTCACACATAGCTTGCCTTCAACCATTTCTTCTCCTCAGTGTCAGTATATTGCGCACATTCACGAGCACTGTACACTGATTTACACACTGGATGCCCAAAAGCAACTTCCTTTATTTGAAACAAAGATCTATATTGACACAGAGGAGAAGAAACTGTTGAATAAAGTCTGTGTTTTTGTTTTATGTGTGCACAAAAGTATTCTTTTAGCTTGATAATATCTCAGTTGAACCACTGAAGGCACATGGACTGTTTTGATGATGTTGTCTGATACCTTTCAGGACTTTGAACGAGTCGGGACTGTTTGAATGTTTAGATGTCATCTAAATTCGCTTAATTTGTCGTCCTGTGGGACGGTGGCTTAGTGGTTAGCACTGTCGCCTCACAGCAAGAAGGTCGCTGGTTTGGGTGCCGGCTGGGTCAGTTGGCATTTCTGTGTAGAGTTTGCATGTTCTCCCCATGTTCGTGTGGCTTTCCTCCGGGTGCTCCGGTTTCCCCCACAGTCCAAAGACATGCGATATAGGTGAATTGGATGAACTGATTATGAGTGCGTGTGTATCTGTGTTTCCCAGTACTGGGTTGTAGCTGGAAGGGCATCTGCTGCATAAAACATAGTAGGCGGTTCATTCCACTTTGGTGACCCCTGATAAATAAGGGGCTAAGCTGAAGTACAGTGAATGAATGAATGTCTTCCTGCAGACAAACAAAGGTCTCAACGGGTTTGGAATAACACGAGGGTGAGAAATTAATAACATAATTTAATTTTTGCGTGAACTAACCCTTTAAGTCCATAAGCACATAAAAAAAGAGTTGTTTTACAGAGACCTTCCAGTAATTAATTAAATATATGAGTTATTATTTCCTCTACGATGACCTGTTTTAACAAAGCTAGTCATTTTAGGGTTGTCTTTTCACTTATTTTTTATAGTTTGGCCAAAATAAGGGACATTAGAAGCAATGGCCTTTGTACTGGGAGCACATTTGTGATGCAGTCCAGGTAGTACTCTTACTAGTTTTTGGGACAAAGCTAAAATCTTCATATTTGTATATGATTATAGACTTTGTTGACTGTTAAAGTATCACAATTTGCCTATTTCACCAACATTAATCCCACGTATAGAGCAAAGCCGTTTTTCTCACACAAACTGAATTGTTTATTATTTTCTTGTAAATGATGTGAGTCACATTGGCTAGCATTTCAAGTACTGCTGGTTAAGTCAGAACAAACGGATAATCAACAGTAGGAGCAGCAGGTTTGGTAGGAGCCCATTAATAATATAGGTATCATTACATTTAACTACTTCCATCAATATTGAATCATTCAAAATTTAGTTGATTAAACATAACAAAAAAGCATTCATTTAAAATTTCCAGCTAAAATGATTATAACATTCCCAATGCCCTCACTGCAAAAATGAAAGAATCCCTTGTTATTCAATCTCCTTTCATTCGTCATTTCCCGGTTAAAGTCTCTTAACGCAATAAAGAGGAGGAATGAGAATCACACGTTCACAATCTCCTCAGGCAGTCATGTGTGTTGTTGTCTCATTTGTATTGCTCTTATCTAACAGAGCATCATTTGATCAAGTTATTGTAAAGTGATTTAATCTTTTTATTTAGTGTTATATAGTCCTACACTTTACCTGCGTTGATCCTTTCTTGAACCTTTCAAAGCGTATCCCTGTCATGTAGACCTCATGTGACATTTTAGACCCATAATTAGCACACAAACCTGGTTATCTTAAAGCAGTCTACAAGGGCAATGTCACACCTGAGTGCAGTCACGTTAGGATTTTTTCATGATTTTACCGGTGTAACGGACTGAACGTTTGAGATGAGTCAGCGTGACAGTGACAGTGCCGCTATAGGGCACAAAGGATCGTGGGAATTGACTGTTGTGGATTTACCTGCCGAACCAGAAACGTGTCCAAAAGAGGAGGAAAACGTTTCCAAAATTAGAATCCAGAAAATCCCTCTATTAATTATAGCTGTCGTAATATGAGTTACGTTGTTGCATTTTCCAGAGTAAAAAAAGTGAATGGCTTCACATGCAAAGCTCACAGCTGTATTTCTTTCATGAAGTTTTTGAAGAATTTCAATGGTTGCTTTGTTTTGTTTCTGGCTGCTTGGCAAAAAAAAGCTGATATAACATGATATTTATATACAGAGCAAATCAGTCTATTTTCTCATTTGCTAATTACTGTGTGCAAATTTTGTAGTCAGCTACAGTATATTAGTATATTATAACTACTTGTATAGCCTGTCTTATGTGTATAGTTAAGTATCTTATAGTATATGTTAGTTATGCATATGTTTTTTTTAAAATAGCTCTTATGTCCAGTGCTGTGTTTGTATTTACGATTAATTTATGTAGCACCGTTGTCCTGCGAGACGTGACATTTCGTTCCTCTGTATGTCCACACATGTAGGGGAATGACAATAAAGCTCGACTTGACTTGTTTTTAAAAAAAAAAAAACCCGAAGTAAATTGAAATAGCAGCTACAAAATACAGAGAATTTGGTATAAATATTGATGTACTGATGACTGTTGTAAAGGTAAAACTGATTCAATGATGAATCAGATTTAATAACTGTAAGCTTATCTTGTAGTATTTCAGGTTATCTAAACTACTTCAGTAAGATCACTGCAAAAAATGCTTTTCTTACTTAGATGTTTTGTCGTGTTTCTAGCCCAAATATCTAGAGATTCTTTTAAGAGTTCACACTTAGCTGATGATTGGTTATAAAGCTTGTTTGGCATGCTGTCCCGGGAGAGAGCTCATAGGTCCTCAAGCCCGGGGCTCCCTCCGGTTTGCAAGGCGAGAGGGGAGTTTCAGCTCAGGTAGATCTCGAGAACTCCCCTGCTGTAGTAGCTAATGAACAGATAGTGATTGCTCTTGAGATGACTACTTA
>CAIGQW010054176.1:7980315-7998383 GCA_903798125.1 Danio choprae
CGCCAACACGGGGAGAACATGCAAACTCCACACAGAAATGCCAACTGACCCAGCCGAGGCTCGAACCAGCTACCTTCTTGCTGTGAGGCGACCGTGCTGCCCACTGCGCCATCGTGACACCCTAAAATTATTTTAATTATTTCAATTTTATTATTATTAAGTTAAACATTATCTTTTAAAATTTGTTTGTTATAAGAATAGGGTACTTTCATCCCCACTCTCTCCTATACATTATATAGACTCAACAGACCCATTTTAAAGATCTAATACTTTTTCATATAATGATTTGCGGGGCTGTGCAATAGTTTACTTTGTCACCTTTTTCAGCCCTGACAGGTTTGCAAACCTGAATATAAAGCATTTCCAAACTTATTTTATTAATTCAGATATATTTGCAGCAGCGGTTAGCACTGTCGCCTCACAGCAAGATGGTTGCTGGTTCGAGTCTCGGCTGGGACCCATTTCTATGTGGAGTTTCTGCATGTTCTCCCCGTGTTAGCGTGAGTTTTCTCCGGGTGCTCCAATTTCCCCCACAGTCCAAAGACATGCGCTTTAGGTGAATTGAATTAGTTAAATTGTGCGTAGTGTATGAGTGTGTGTGTGAATGAGAGTGTATAGGTGTTTCCCAGTACTGGAAAGGGCAAGGGTAAAACATATGCCTGAATAGTTGGCGGTTCATTCCACTGTGGCGACCTTTGAAATAGAGACTAAGCCGAAGAAAAATGAATGAATGAATTTATTTGCAGCACATTCGAACATGTATCATTTATAAAATCCAGAATCAAACAAAAAGTGCTTCATGGTTAATTAATGTGTATGTGTTCTTTGGATAAAGGATTCATAAAGATATACAAAAAAATTATCAGTCCAAGGCACTTGGAAAGTAGGTAAAAAGTTTCAAGAGTTCACACTTAGATATTGCTTGATAATAATAGCAGGTTTGGCATGCTGTCCTGGAAGAGAACCCTGAGCTCGGAGATAATTGAGCCCAGGGCTCACGCCTGGTCAATGAGCATGTGAGGGGGTACGAGATCAGAAAGTTTTCGAGAGCTCCCCCTGGTAAAGGAGAAAAGGAGGAGCTGGGGTGGATGGGGGGATTATTCAAAAAACGAAGATGAGGTAGTAATGCTAGTCAGGCTATTTATAGTGAGTTAGGAATGATCTGATTGGCTTATTAATAATTACAGATGAGAGAGCAGCTGCAATCATATCATGTCCTCCTCTCGAAATTAGTTTATGAAACTTCACTGAAAAGCCTTTATTTACATGGCTATTATTTCAAAAAACAACAAAAGCCAGTTATTAATAAAGACTTTTACAAATTTTCACCTACACTTCAAGTGCCTTGGACTGATGACACATTCGTTCATTCATTTTCTTTTCAGCTTAGTCCCTTTATTAATCTGGGGTCGCCACAGAGGATTGAACCGGCAACTTATCCAGCATATGTTTTACGCAGCGAATGCTCTTCCAGCTGCAACCCATCACTGGGAAACATCCATACACTCATTCACATACATATATTACGGACAATTTAGCTTAACCAATTCACCTGTACCGCATGTCTTTGGACTTGTGGGGGAAACCGGAGCACCCGGAGGAAACCCACGCCAACACAGGGAGAACATACAAACTCCACACAGAAACGCCAACTGACCCAGCCAAGGCTCGAACCAGCGACCTTCTTGCTGTGAGGCGACAGCGCTATACCCACTGCGCCACCGCACCGCCTTTTCCAACA
This sequence comes from Danio choprae, assembly GCA_903798125.1. Lineage (NCBI taxonomy): Eukaryota > Metazoa > Chordata > Actinopteri > Cypriniformes > Danionidae > Danio > Danio choprae. The sequence continues at coordinate 7,982,057 of CAIGQW010054176.1, forward strand.
CAAATAGTGCAAATTAAAAAAACAGACCGAAGATTGTTTTAATAGCTGGTACAAACTTTCAAAGTATGCTCCAGCTAAGATTTGGCAACAGACTAAATATTTGCTTGCAGTTAGTTGACCATCTTTACCTCAGACATGAATCCACTGGTATGCAGATCTTGGTTTATGGTTGTTGATTTTTATGACTTAAAATCAAAATAACACGTTCCACAACTTGTCATTCACACACGTGATACAGTATTTATTCTAGTGTTTAACAGCTATGAACACAAAGTCTTGTTCGGGTTTGCTAAATAAAAAATCACATTAGTGAATTAAGATGTTTTTATTTCTGCTGTGTGGTAACTTTCGCTTTCCTGAGAAATCTCATTCAGCTCAAACGATGCGTGATTTTGCCAAACATCCAGGATGAGGAAATGCTGATTAAAGCAACGTTGACTGATAGATTCTTGGCTTGGATTTTAGGAAATTTGTCGCTCTCCCCTTTTAATTAATGTGTTGCTCATTATTATTCACAAGTGATACCCATAAAACTTTCTCTTTCTCAATTTTGACACGTAATTTATCCTACAGTTTTTGTGCTACAGACATAATTGATTCCACAAGTCGATAGGTTTGATTTGTATACTGTGCTAATACTGTTATAAACACTGCAAAGGGACTGCAAGTTACAGAGCCATATCTAGCCGAATTGTGCGATAGTGAGATGACTTTTTGAGAGAAACAGGGAATTCAAAGACCTCACATGACTTGTTATCAGCCTGAATTTATTTGCTGACACCTGTAGGCTGTTCAGTGCCATAGACAATTACAGGTGTGTGCTGGAGGTGTTGATTAGATTTGGCCTTACCTGTTAATACTTGTTCCACAGTGTCCCAAACAAGATGGGGCAAGTGCATGTACTGCTTTTTAAATACTCTTGTTTATTCAGCAGATGTGCTTTACCAATACATGGACTTTTAAATGAGCTTTTTGAAGTATTAAGTGTTTAATCGTTTCAGTTCAGTTTCTTTCTCGATATTTTATTGATTAAGACCGAGCTACACTGTTTAAGGTTGCATTTGTTTTATATTAGTAGATTATTTTATCCAAAACAGCATTATTCAATTTACAATGACATCGCTGACAACAAATCTGGGATGAGCAGTTTTTATGTGACATATTTGAATATGTGCAACTTGAGAGCTGCAGTGCAGGTAAATATTTCAGTAATATCAGGGATTTTCTGTGAACTAAAAAGTTATTTTGATTATTGTTAACCATTATTATGGTGCATCTTTCTCTTTTTGGAAAAAAAGGGTCAATCTGTAAATTGTTTTCAAAAGGTTTCTTTCAAAAGCAAACTGCCTTAAAAATAATAGGTCATTTATTCTTATGAATTGGAAGTCAGCAGTTCCCTCTTCTTATCGGCAATGGGTTTTTGATTTTTTTTACACTCTTAGAATAGAAAAGATTTGGTTTGCAATAAAACAAAAGCCAAAACCGTTCCAGAAAGTCTGGAGCCCTTTTCTAATTATTTTTTAAGGAGACTCCTTTATCATAATCTTTTCTTTTTGTATAATTTTTACATATTTATTTATTTATTTATTTGTTTTCTTGTTAATTTTTTTTTCACGTCCTATTGTTTGTTTAACTAGTATTATTATTTTCATGTTATCTTATGTATGTTTTTGTGTATATATGTGGTATTTTACCGTATGATTTATATACTTATTTAGTGTATAATTATGTTTTCCTCATCATTTCTTGTTTGGTGAATTGTATCAGGGGCAGCACGGTGGCGGAGTGGATAGCACATTCGCCTCACAGCAAGAAGGTCGCTGGTTCGAGCCCCAGCTGGGTCAGTTGGCATTTCTGTGTGGAGTTTGCATGTTCTCCCCGTGTTTGCGTGGGTTTCCTCCGGGTGCTCCGGTTTCCCCCACAATTCCAAAGACATGCGGTATAGGTGAATTGGGTAAGCTAAATTGTCCGTAGTGTATGAGTGTGTGTGTGTGTGTGTGTGTAAATGAGTGAGTGTGTATGGATGTTTCCCAGAGATGGGTTGTAGCTGGAAGGGCATCCGCTGCGTAATACATATGTTGGATAAGTTGGCGGTTCATTCCGCTGTGGCGACCCCGGATTAACAAAGGGACTAAGCCGAAAAGAAAATGAATGAATGAATGAATTGTATCAGTGCGTGGTTTTTATAGCATGTTTTGTATATCTATATGTATCAATATTATTTATATGGTATTTACGGGCTTATTTTCTGTCTGACTTGAAGATGAACCTAATAAATGAATATATAATAATAGGTCTGATTTTATGAAAAATCAACTAAGTGTGTGCTTGAAACAAGAACAAGTATCTATTCTTATGTATGTTTCTGAATATATTTCATAGACAACTGGCATTTTAAGCACAAACTAGCTCTATTTTTATGATTTTTATGATTTTCACAAAATGAACCTTGAGTATGTTTAGATATTTGTACTCAGCAAGTAAGAAAATCATTATTATGCCTATAATGTTTTGTAGTGTAGAATATAAGAGCCACGTCAATATTTTGCTAAATTTCTCTTTTATTTTTTTCAGAAGAGTGAAAATCAGGAATGATATGAGGGTAAGTAATAATGACCTAATTTACCTTTATTAGCTGGACTGACCCATTAAAAATGTTGAAATTTAATGCAGAATTTGGTTAGTTTAAATTGTAAGAATCAGGCTTCAGAATTATAAATGTTTTTTTTGTTTTGAGGTAGCTATACCAGCGCCTGCTCTCATTGTGCATAAGTTTGTTTTTGTCATAAAGTAGGCTATGAGCGTCATAAAGTGAACGAGTGTTTGATTTTACTGCTGTAAAACTGAATTGAAGTGGCGTTTCAAATTGATTGTGATTTTATGTTGTTTTTTTGGTGAGTTTTATAGTTCTGTTTTCAATCACAGCATGACTGGAAAAAGGCATTTTACGTGACAAATACAAAAGAAATGTTCCCTAAATAATACTTAATAGAATTACAGAAATTATATTTATTTCAAAGTGTAATCGTTTTTAACATTGTGTAGTTGTTCCATTGTACAGACCAGAATAGAATAGAATAACCTCATATTAAAGGTGCAGTAGGTGATTGTCTTGATATGCTGATTGAAAGTCTCTTCACATTCTGATTGCAGTTATTAAATGAATTGGTTCAAATGTATTTATGACATTCTGTGGAAGGTGTAGGATCAAGAAAAGCATGTCAAAATATGTTTTTGCACATTTCTACACAATATGTTTGTGCAAAAAAGATTGTCATTGCATTCACGGATTCACACAGACAGAATGGCATTGTTTTGGATGGGTTTGGATGCTATTTGCTAGATGGGATGTAGGCTTTCAATGCTATCAGGCTAACATTAGCATTTTCCAAAATCTCCTATTGCACCTTTAAGTAAACTGAAAAAATTAATCATTGGATTTACTACATTTTTTTTAAGATGGGTGGTTGCAAACAATGGGATGAATTCATTCCTTCATTCATTTTCCTTTATTCATCAGGGGTCGCCACAGCGAAATGAACCGCCAACTTATCCAGCATATGTTTTACACAGCAGATGGCCTTCCAGCTGCAACCCACTACTGGGAAACATCCATACACACTTATTCACACTCCTACACTATGGCCAATTTAGTTTATTCAATTCACCGGGAAACCAGAGGAAACCCACGCCAACACTGGGAGAACATGCAAACTCTAAACAGAAATCCCAACTGACCCAGCAGGGACTTGAACCAGTGGCCTTCTTGCTGTGAGGCGACAGTGCTAACCACTGAGCCACCGTGTTGCCCCTGGGCTGAATTCAAAGAAACAAATTAAGTTGAACATTACTAACTTAACATTTACTTTAAATAAATGTAGTAAATCCAATTAATCTTTTTTTTTCAGTGTACTTTAAGGTGCAATAGGAGATCTTGGAAAATGCTAACGTTAGCCTGATAGCAGTAAAAGCCTATATCTCATCATGGAAATCAAAACCACGCTTCCTGAACACACGAACACTCACTAGACAACATCACTACAATACATCACTTAACATTCACCAGAGAGAAAACTTTATAGTACACACTGTAAAAAATGTGATGACAAAAAGTCAAAACAACAGATCAGGGGAATTTCTCTTCAGTATTTAGTGTTTTGGCTTTCAGTAGTGACGTTTACTTTACACTGAAGTGAACTGTGAAAACTGAACTGAAGCAGTTTCAACTTACTAGACTTGATCTATGCTGCTTTGACACAATCTATGTTGTGAAAAGCGCTATAGAAAAAAAAAGATCAATATTGGAAATGTACAGCAGTTAGAGATGAGTTGAGTACAAAACAGTCGTGAGTGTCCCTCATCACTGTGATCAAATAAGTGGCAGATCATTATCTCTGTAATCCACTTCCTAACACACATTTTTATGAAGCATCTGGGCAGCCATTGGCCATGATTAAAGAGGAAAAAGAGTCTCTTTAAAAGAAAAGGAGCGAGTCTTTAATGTGGCATGCTGAGAAGTCACACAAAGTGGCATTACCCAAACCAAGCCCTGAAGGCATCCGTTCATGCTAGCGCTCTTTAAAAGTGCTGCATGAAGGATGCTGTGCACAAATAGCCACTCTTTTCTCCCATTAAGCACATTAGCATTTAAACTGCGGTCATGCGGATAGCATTTTCCCTCTGTTTTTCCATTCTTTTCCTGTCTTTTTTTTTAAATGTTCTCCTGTGAACAGAAGGGCTTTGATGGCCAAAACTAAAGCATTCTTTGTCAATTCTGACGTTAATGTATGTCACGTTGTGCTTTATTTATTCCAGCATTACATCAACACACAAATAATCGGTCATGTCTGCTTTGAGGTTTCTCGATTGTTGTCGTTTATTCTGTTTGTGTCTTTTTATGAACATCTGGTAGACGGTGGTCTCTAACGGTCTTCGGATTGGAGTCGTTTTTAGTCTTTCTGATGACAGATCTGAATAATAAAGACATTTTGATGTTACGGGCCACAGGAAATGGGGCTCACTTTTGACCTTTGACCTGGGGCGTAGCACAGGGCCCCCAGTCTGGTTTTTGGAGGGTGTGTCGAGATGTGCAGTGAGACGTATACCTATGATACACAGCATTCATTTTTAGCAATAGTGATATTGGTTGTTGTTTTCAAAGCTGGTGGACTAGTCTCCTTTGTGAAGAGAGTAATCCTAGAATGCATTATAAAAAAATTAAACCAGATTATTAGTATATTGATGTAAGAGTAGGTTACCCAGGAATTAAAGTTTGCTGTTTTCCCATTACTGGGTTGCAGCTGGAAGCGCATCTGCTGCGTAAAACATATGCTGGAATAGTTGGCGGTTCATTCCGCTGTGGTGATCCCTGATAAATAAGTGACTAAGCCAAAGGAAAATGAATGAGTGAATGAAAGTCTGCTGTTAAAGTTCCAGAGAAATTAAAATAAAAAAATGTTTATATGTTGTATCAGTATGTTAGTTTTACGGTCATCTGTAAGCTTTATGTGCTCTATAACAACATCATGTGACAATTTGTATTTAGAAGATATAAACATTAAAAGCTTACAGTTTATCAATTTAGTGCAGTTTGTCACTTCATAGATAGATTTTTTTTTTCTTCTGACCAATCAAATGCTTTCTAGTATCATGTCCCGCCCCCTTCAAGACGCTTCTCATTTGATCTGCTTGAGCTCAGCCACTCTCACTGGCAGAGCTGTGTTAAACAACAAAATGCTACTGGCTGTTTTTTATAAAGAGGCGGAGCTACTAAATGTCTTCATGTTTCAGTTGAGATTGTCAAATTTTGAATTCAAAATACACATTTCAGAGTACTTCACGGGACCATTCATTTACTCATTGTAATGCCACCATGTAGAAAAATGAAAAGACCACCCAAAAATTCAGTTTATCTGGATTTACCTGATTTATTACTATAGGATATTAAATAAAATCTTAATATATATTTTATTCTATAAAGGTCTGCTAACTTTTTTTTTTTCAAATAAAACTTATTTTGGTCAGAAAATGACAATTGGTCACTTTTTTTCATTAATTCTTAGAAAAAATGCTCTTAATTACAACATATATTTATTTAAAATTACACAGCGGCATGAACCGGCAACTATTCCAGCGTATGTTTTATGCAGTGGATCCCCTTCCAGCCGCAACCCAGTACTGGGAAACACCCATACACACTCATTCACACACTATGACCAATTTAGTTTATTCAATTCACTTAACTCGCATGTCTTCGGACTGTGGGGGAAACCGGAGCACCCGGGGGACTCGAACCAGCGACCTTCTTGCTGTGAGGTGACAGTGCTAACCACTGAGCCATCGTTCCACCCAAAATTCTATCAAGTAGTAAAAAATTTCACCAGTAGTTTGCAGTAAAAAAAATAGCAAAATTGCATTTTACTCGAACACGTATAAATCATAAATCCAAATAAACATTCCTGTATTTTCTTTTTTCACAAAAGTGTTCAATTATGAATCACCAAGGACCATTTTATTAATTATTACCTTTATTAATGAAGCTGTTGCCTCTTCCCTATGCTGCTGCTAATTCACTGAACTGCACTAAACACTTTTAAACCTGGACTAGGTTTTTATATTTATTACAGTTTATTGGCACTTATTGGTGGTTCATTCCACTATGGCGAGCCCTGATAAATCAGGGACTAAGCCAAAGAATAGTGGATAATTGTCTATGGAGGATGAGAGCTCTCGGATTTAATCTAAAACATCTTAATCTGTCTAAGATTAAAATGAAATGAGGGTGAATAATTAATAAGAGAATTAAACATTTTGAGTGAACTAACACCCTAGAAAAGGATGCAAGACAAATCTTACTGACTTCAACATTTTTAGCAGTCGTCTGCATCCAAGGATTATATTTTAGATTTATTTTAAACACATACAAACAGAAATCACTTGAAGCCTTTGTCTTCATTAGATGTTTTTTTTAAAAACGAGCAGAAATAATGATGTGTTTGTGTATTTTGCTCTGAAGTGAGCATCCGCATCTGATAAATCAGGGACTAAGCCGTAAAATAGTGAGTGAGTAGTGCACTTATCTTTTTGTTTAGCTTTTTGTTCATTCTTGTATTTCTTATTGCTGCTGGTCTCTGAGAGCTCCTGAAAAAAATCATATTAATAATATTATAATGACAATAACATTTCTTATCTTTAATAAAACAATTAAATAAATTCATTAAAATTCACTATGATAAATAGAATCTAAAACTGACATTTTTTTAAGTTATATCGGATGGCTGCTTTCTTAGCGTCATGTTAATATCAAACTCCATTGGATTGAACTGTGACACAGTGACAGACAGAGAAACTGATTTTGAATAATGATTCTCCCCTTTGGGACACAGCAGATGTCATCTTTTTTTTTTGCATTTACCTCTAGTCTGCTGGGTCAGACTGAAAGAAAAGCACAGAAAACAGAAAAGCACCAGCTGTTTTGAATCTTGGCTCAGTCTGACGGTCAGTGTAGGCTGTGCTGAAGAGATGGTAATTACAGGGTAGATGCATTTCAATAAGTAAACCGAGTAGGAGTCGCTTCACTGCATTGTATTCACTGCAAATCTGGAATATCTGAAGATTTATCATCGTTTAGATACCTTAAGGGATAGTTCACGAAAACTGGAAATTCTGTCATCATTTAGTCACCGTTCCATTGTTCAAAACCTATTTGAGTTTATTTATCCTGTTGAACGCAAAAGAAGATATTTTGAAGAATGCTGGTTACTGAGACCTATTGATTTTCATAGTATATGTTTTCCTACATGCCTCACAGCAAGAAGGTCGCTGGTTCGAGTCCTGGCTGGGCCAATCGTTTTTTCTGTGTGGGGTATGCATGTTCTCCCCGTGTTGGCGTGGGTTTCCTCAGGGTGCTCCAGTTTCCCCCACAGTCCAAAGACATGCGCTATAGGTGAACTGAATAAACTAAATTGACCGTAGTGTATGAGTGTGTGTGGGAATGTGAGAGTGTATGAGTGTTTACTGAGTATTGGGCTGCGGCTGGAAGGGCATCTGCTGTGTAAAAAACATATGCTGGAATAGTTGGTGGTTCATTCCGCTGTGGCGACCCCTGATAAATAAGGGACTAAGTCGAAGGAAAATGAATGAATGAATGTCTTCCTACTATGGAAGTCAATGGGTCCCAGCAACCATGCAGCATTTTTTAGAAATATTATATTTTGTGTTCAACAGAAAAAGAAACTCATGAAGGTTTTAAACCACATGAGGCACAGTAAACGATAAGGTAACCTTCATTTTTGGTCAAACTTTCCATTTTAATAAATAATATCCGATATCTTTTTCTCAGGCTTTCATAATTTGAAAAAAAAAACAGGTTTTATAATGTTCTTTATGAAGAGTATTCATGCAATTTTGTGTGTTTCAAGAAAGCGTATTATGGTAGTTTCATGTAATTCGCCATGCAAATAGTTTTGGAGGTGGATTATTTCAGTGATTTTTGTGTAAGTAAATTAAATATATATTGATGTTACTCTGTTTTACCTGGGTGGTAATGCTGACAGTGTTGTTTCTAGTCCTTGTGTCTTGTTCACCTTGAGTAAGAGAAGAGCTGTAAATCTGAGCTGGCCAGCTAAACCTCAGTTATTCCCTGCTGGGTTAAGTGCAATCACCGCACCAATTTACCCAAAATCCCTTGTGTGTTCCACCTCCACTGCTGTCCTCATATCCAGTTACATCTAAACTGTGCAGATCTCACACCTGACCACACACCACCCCGTCTACTCCATGTGAATGTGCATGTATACACAAACGCTTTTTAAATGCTTTATAAAAAGGTTTTCGGGTAATTTGTAAAATTGTGAGTCTCTTATTCACATCATAGTTGAATTTATCTGATCAAAAATATACAGTATAAACAGTAATGTTGTGAAATATGACTTTTAAAATTATTTCAGTGTTTTAATGTCATTTATGTGGATTTTTCAGAAATATCACTCCAGTCTTCAGTCACATGATCCTTCAATTATCATTCGAATATGCAGATTTGCTGCTAAGGACATTTTTCTTATTATTGATGTTGTTCTGCTTAATATTTTGGTTAATAATTCACATATAACTGTGCACAATTATATTACCATTATACCATTATTAGCATTATAACATTATACTGTACTTATGTCTGTACTTTCCCTTTTGATTTATTTAGAGCAGGGGTGCCCAAACTTTTTTGTATGAAGGGCCAAAAATCAAATATCATTGAAAGGCATGGGCCGAAAGTAAATATAAATAATATACCAAACTATATTACATTAAACTTGTGATGGGTAATTTCCTTTTTTTTAAAATAATATTTCAAAATAAAAAGAAAAAACATTACTTTAAATCGTGCAGTATAACTAAATAAATAAATGATAATTTATTGCAATAAAAACATAAACAATCACATTCATAACACAGTGGAGTTCAATGTTGGATACACCAGTCAAGCAGAATCTGCCTTTGACTTGATTTGCTCACCAAAGTCTCTGTATTGTCGGGTGACAGAATGTACATTTAAACAAAATAGGATTAATTTACACCATTTAATTGAACCATTTAATTTCACTTAGCTTTTAACAATACAACAAACAAACAAAGGGTTACATTAAATTTCAATTGACAATCTTGAAACCATTCCCATTATTCCCCCTTTATTCTCAGATGGGATGGCGGGCCAAATCAACGGTTACCATGGGCCAACTATAGGCATTGTATTGCCTATAGTAGTAAACACAGACCCAGTCCTGATGCAGAAAACATTGTTTTTACAGTTTAGTTTTTTTTTTGTGCACAAAAGTGTTCTTGTAGCTTCATATGATTAAAGTCACTAAAGTCACATGAAATCTTTTGACAATGTTTTTGGTTCCTTTTCTGGAATTTAAACATCTCAGGATCATTATGGAGGATAAAAGAGCTCGCTGATTTGATCTAAAATGTCTTATTTTGTGTAATTAATAAGGAATTCATTTCATTTTTGGGTAAACTAACCCTTTAATGCATCCCTAGGAAAGGATGCAAAACAAATCTTGAATGGTCGTGTGCATCCAAAGATGATATTTTAGATTTATTTTGAACATACAAACATAAACCACTTGAAGCCTTTGTCTTCATTAGATGTTTTTTTTTTTTTAAAACGAGCAGAAATAATGATGTGTTTGTGTATTTTGCTGTGAAGTGAGCATCCGCATCTCAGGATTAGACCGGCAGTGTGATGTGGTCTCCTGTTCTGACTCTATAGGAGATTATTTGCATGGCTCTGAAGTTTAGAGAGCTGCTTTCAGCCATCTGGACCTCCAGCAAGACTGTCAGTATCCCATAATGAGGTCGAACACACACACACACACACACACACACACACACACACACACACACACACTTTTATATACACACACACACACACAGCCATATGAACCTCATGAGCCATTTAAAGCAAAAACCACCAATTAGAATATAAAAATAACAATCAATTTGACAGCTGAGAGGAAGAGATTGAAAAGCCACATATGAGTTTCACAAGCTTTCATTCTGTACCTCTGCACTCCTGTTGTTCATGTTTTTTGTGTGTGGATTAAATCATTTTAAACGGATTAACAAAATTAGAGCTGTTTGTTTTATTTGAGGAATTTATTGATCTGCGTGTGTGTGTGTGTGTGTGTGTGTGGATGTATATGTCTTTTATTAGAGCCATAGATCAGAATGCTGTGAAAAGAAAGCGAAGCACAGGTCTCAATTAACACTCTCTCAGGGCTTCAAGCCACTTAATTACAGCCAAATGCCTAACACACACACACACACACACACACACACACACACACACACACACACACACACACACACACAATTCATGCTTTATAGCATAATCCCTTTAAAGATGGTCAACTGGTCTGTCTCTCTGTCTGTTTTATATAGCAATTTTTTTTAACTTTGCAATAAAACTTTCTAACAATGTTTACATTTTCAGTTGTTGATTCATCATATCTATCATTCTATTGATTTATCAATCATTCTATTGGTTAGTTTTTATTACTATCAGTCTATCAATCATTCTATTTCATTGTTCAATCATTCTATCAGTAGCCCCTTTCATACATACAGACTGTTCTAGAAAAAATACAGGTAAATTGCTGTGTAGAGATCATGGATGAACAGGCTCTTTTTTTTTAAAATAAAAGTAATTCTGCCAATTTTCCATAATAATTGTAACATTACCAGTAAATTGGTGGAATTCTGCTGTGTGTGAACAGCACTTTTTTTTTTATTTTACCAATAAAGTCGTTCTGGTAATTTTATGGTAGTTCGCCAGTATTACTGTGTGTAAGGGCCAAATGATTCTATTTTTCTCGCATTCCATCTATTTTCTGCCATTCTACTGTTCCATCATTCTGTTTATTCATTCATTTTCCTTCGGCTTAGACCCTTTATTCATCAGGGGTCACCACAGCGGAATGAACCGCCACATTCTGTTTATCATTCCATTATTGTAAGATTCTGTCATTTAAACATCATTTCATCATTCTGTGACTGATCCCAAACCACCAATTTGAGCATGTACTACATTTGAATTTGAATTTACTACACAACTGTTTGAAAAGTATCCTCTGTATAGTATGAATGTGAGTAGTATGAATTGAATTTGGACATACTGCATCTGCCATTAGCCATTAATTAGTTGCGTTGCCTCACTCTTAATTAAGAATTCTCTCGCGTGGCATCATGTGATATCGTAGTAGTGTCATTGGATGCGCACTTCAGAATCTTACCGGAAGTAGTAGGTCATCTGAGTACTTCTTGCCTACTGTTTTTCCAATACTATGAACTCAGACATACTACTTGTCTTGCACACTGTTTTTAACATACTAGTATTTATAGTAGTATGCGATTTTGAATGCAGCCTGTCTTTCAATCATTTGTTCCATTTGTTTATTTATGTTTTTTTCATTCTGTCATTTTATCTGTCACTCTATCATACCATAATTCTCTTCAGCATTCCATAATTCCATCTATCATTCCATAGTTACAGTAGGAGAAATAAGTATTGAACACGTCACCATTTTTCTCAGAAAACATATTTCTAAAGGTGCTGTTTACTTGAAATTGTCACCGGGTGTTGGAAACAACCAAATAAATCCATATATGCAAAGAAAACAAAACCAGTTAGTTAACAAATTAAGTTATGCTTAATAAAAATGAAATGACGCAGGGAAAAAGTATTGAACACATGAAGAAAGGGAGGTGTAGAAAAGCAGTGAAAGCCCAGACAGCAGCTGAAATCTCTCAATAGTTTTTCAGCAACCCTCTGCCCTTCATCATTGTAAATGAATATTAGCTGCTTCAGACCAACATCATCATTAGCAGGACGATGAAAATGAAACCAGGGTGGACATTTCAGCAAGACAATGATCCAAAACACAGCAAAGGAACTCTCTAATGCTTTCAGAGAAAGAAAATCAAGCTGTAGAATGGCCCAGCCAATCACCTGACTTGAATCCAACAGAAAATACAAAATGAAGATCAGATTTGATAGACGAGACCCGCAGAACCATCAAGATTTTTACACTTAGTTGAAGTCTGTGGAAAAACTCACACCTGAGCAATGCATGTGACTTCATTCTCCATTTGAGAGGCGTCTTTAAGCTGCCTTATATAAAATATTAAATACGTTTCAGTAGTTTAGTACTTTCTCCTTGTGTCATTTTATTGTTATCACACATAACTGATTTTTGTTTAATTTTTGTGTTTGTATTGTTTGGGTTCTTAGCAAAGCATCTGGTTCAATTCCATCTCAATAAAAACATGACATGTTTAATACTTATTTCCCTCACTATGTTGTTAGAACTATATTGTTCTGTCAGTCATTATATCCACCTAGCTATCATTTGATCACTCTATTCATTGTGCTTTAAGTCCTTTTTCCATAACTATTAATTTTATTCAAACAACAGTTTCTATAGTTTGATGATTGGAAAGCAGTTACGATGGTCAGTTTTAATGGGAAAGTGTCAGCAGATAGTCTTAAACGAATGTTACAGATCCTCTTTTATGCTTATTAGTAGCCAACTCAAGCGACTGAAAGTAGAGATTGTTTTCGTATGCTGTGCTATGTTCCCCCTCCTGCTTTAACACTTTGTCACAAGCCATTCCAACAGAAACTGCCTCTTTAAACTCTGTCAAAGCGCCTGTTTATTCTCTGGATCACTTGGTGTACAAATATAGGCAAAATCTAGGGAGCAGGATGATATACTGTGGCCTGTGCTTCCAGCAGCCTGTTACAGAAACAGCCCTGCTGCTGTTGCCAAAACTGCAGAGCATCCCGGTGCGATGCGGCTCCGCTGAGCACATCCAGATTGACTGCGAGTGAACTCACCCCGTAATTTCAGCCCGGGATGTGCGTGACACTCAAATAGATCTTTTTTTTTTTCTTGATTTCTTGGGCGTTTCCAGTGACACAACCGCATTCATTTTCAGTGTGGGACCGAGAGGTGCGGCCCCTCATTGACTGCACAGCAGACCACAGCAGCTAGTCATACTATACTGCATCTTTTGCAACACCAAAAACCTATTTAATGCCTTTTCTCAGTTAATCATAAACTGTTGGATTGCAACAGCATTGTACAATGTCTTTTGAAGAAGAGTGTCAATTTAATACTTAATGGTTATTATTATTATTATTATTATTATTATTATTATTATTATTATTATTATTATTCATTCATTCATTCATTCATTTTCATTTCGGCTTAGTCCCTTTATTAATCTGGGGTCGCTACAACGGAATGAACCGCCAACTTATCCAGCATATGTTTTACGCAGCGGATGCCCTTCCAGCTGCAACCCATCTCTGGGAAACATCCATACACACCCATTCACACTCATACACTACGGATAATTTAGCTTACCCAATTTACCTATAGCGCATGTCTTTGGACTTGTGGGGGAAACCGGAGCACCCGGAGGAAACCCACGCCAACACTGGGAGAACATGCAAACTCCACACAGAAACGCCAACTTACCCAGCCGAGGCTCGAACCAGCGACCTTCTTGCTGTGAGGCGAACGTGCTACCCACTGCACCACCGTGAGGCCCATTATTATTATTTTTATTAAAAAGGTCAAATGTCCTTACAGTCCTCAAACCAAAATAATCAAAGTCCATAATGACACTTATCATGCAAGAAATAATCACGAGAAGTTCCAGTATTGTTAAAATTAAAAGTTTCAGCCATTGGTAAAAATAAATGTCAGAAATACGGAGGTTTTTTTTTTAGGATGCATGCAGTTAAGTTCTCACTGAAAATGTATTAAATATACAAACATATGTTAAATATGCTATTATATTTAAATATATGTGTATAATACATATACACTGTACTATACTACATATACTGTATGTATACTATATATATTTAATTTAAATATAATTAGATTAAACAGATTTTATATTTTAAATCCATTTAAATAAGCTAAATAAATCCTTTTATAAGGATCTCTTTTTGTCTAATCTATTTACATACAATTATTGTATGTAATTCATTTACATAAAAATTATGCCTTATTAAAATGATGTTTTATTGTTCCTATTTTTATATTGTTTACAGATTTGTCTTACAGATTTATAAACTTGTCTGTTTTTTATACTCTGTGCAGCACTTTGGTCATCTGCGGTTGTGTTAAATGTGCTATACAAATAAACATTGTATTGTATTGTAGTTGGGCCTCACAGTGGCGCAGTGGGTAGCACGTTCGCCTCACAGCAAGAAGGTCGCTGGTTCGAGCCTCGGCTGGGTCAGTTGGCGTTTCTGTGTGGAGTTTGCATGTTCTCCCTGTGTTGGCGTAGGTTTCCTCCGGGTGCTCCGGTTTCCCCCACAAGTCCAAAGACATGCGGTATAGGTGAATTGGGTAAGCTAAATTGTCCGTAGTGTATGAGTGTGAATGGGTGTGTATGGATGTTTCCCAGAGATGGGTTGCAGCTGGAAGGGCATCCGCTGCGTAAAACATATGCTGGATAAGTTGGCGGTTCATTCCGCTGTGGCAACCCCTGATAAATAAGGGACTTAGCTGAAGAAAAATAAATGAATGAATGAGTATGTATATATGTGTGTTTTCTTAGTAAGAAGAATATAGTTTAAATATACTTGAAATAAATACCATATTATATATATTATTTTATATGCTATACAAAAAGGATACACTAACCAAAAAATAACTGTAATATTTTCCATGCATATAATCTATTGATAGCTGTAGTTTTGAAATGATATGGTGTGCAGAGTTGATCACAGGCCTTGTGCTTTCATATGGGACACGTTGGCTGCTGTGTTTGTGTGGAACTTGCTCATTTAATTCAGAGCCTCCCCATAGACTAACATCTGCCCGCCACGGCGCACCCTCAGCCCACCTGCTGGCTCTGTAGAAAAGCTCCACTGGCTGCCAGCACCTGCCCAGGTAAAGTGAAGAGCTTACCTCACCGGCGAGAAAACAAAGAGCTTTGAAGACCGCCGGCTCTGACATGCACTGGCGCAGAAGAAACTGCTCAAAGAAAATAAAAGGCTCTGAGCCGGAGGAAAATATGAGGAGGTGAAACAAAATCCAGCAGCAATAAAGGCGAAACAGAGTGGAGTTAACTTGCCTAGATAAACAACGAGATGAAGATTAGCCTTGAACATCTAATGTGCTGGGGGTATAGTAAAAAAGAAAGTAATCAAAATGTTACATGACCTCTGAAATCAAAATGTAAGTTATTTTGTTGTTAGTATCAATATGTAGTCTTAATGTTATCTATAAGTGCTCTATAAGTTATCTTAATGTAAAACATTGTTTTATCATCATGCACGTTTCAGCTTCTCATTAGATATTCTAACCAATCAAATGCTCTTTAGCATATGAAGTGTTCTGCCCTATAGATACAGCTGACATCATTTGCCCTTTCACTTGTAAGAGCATTAATATTGAGGCTTCATAACTTATATGAGAAAATAATAAACAGTAGCCAACACGTGTTGATCTGATCTTCGTCAATAACGAAAGGAGGAAATCTAAAAAGCTGGGAATCTGAATCCCACTGTACGCATGCTCAGTCACCGATCTTTAGCAAGTCCAGAAGGGGAAAATTCATTGCACACACACATAAAAGTCAGCATACTAATACTAAGTATGTTTTAAACAGCTGAGTGGGCTTGACAAACCACCTGTAGGACACACTTTCTCTCCTCTTCATATGCACCAGACATTTTCTTGTAAACACTCTATGTTTCTGGAAATATTGTGTAATTCTGAGTGTGCTTCACACAGGTGAGTGG
>CAIGQW010054176.1:8030284-8050673 GCA_903798125.1 Danio choprae
TTTTTTAAAAGTAATTTTGTGTGTGCTTTTTGTCATTCAAATTGAAATACCCCGTTTATGTTTTAATTCTAATCATTTTAATATTTTAATATTTAATATTTTAATCAATTTAATATTTTAACATAAAAATTCTGTCATCATTTATTCATCCAGCACTTGTTTCAAACCTGTTTCTTTCTTTTGTTGAACACAAAGAATATTCAGAAGAATGAATTCAGAAATTGACTTCCATAGTCATATATTTATTGTTCCTGCTATGGATGTCAATGACTGCTTTTTCACAACATTCTTCAAATTATTACTACTATTGGAAAATGCTGGTTGCTGGGGCCCATTGACTTCCATAGTATTTGTTTTCCTAAAATGGAAGCCAATGAGTGCCATCAACCAGCATTCTTCAAAATATCTTCTTTTGAGTTTAACAGAAGAAAGAAACTCATAAAGTTTTAAAACCACATGAGGGAGAGTAAATCATGAGGTATTTTTATTTTTATTTTGGAGTTAACTGTCCCTTTAAGTCTTTAAAACTTCATTTTATTGCTGCTTTCTGTGTTTCTTACTTTGTCAAACTCCACCATTTCTGCAGGTAACCAGTGGCTTTGAGCTCTACCTCTGCTTCAGTCCTCTGGGAACAAAGAGTCTTGCTGTATCTGCTGTCAACAGACTCCTGAAGTGGATCAGGAAAGAGGAGGATCGACTGTTTATACTCAGTCCCTTGACATACTGAGCCAGTTCAGCTCTCCTGAACACCAGAAACACTAGTGAACGGAAGAACAGCGTCTGTGCTCATACTTGAAAGAATGATTGGTGATATAAAGGGCTTGATTGCATGTTTGAGGGCTACTAACACTGATGAATTGCAGTCAGTGTAAATCAGGCAGGTTTGAAACGGAGTAAAAGCATCTAACCATTCCTATTAGCAGTTATCAAAGCATGAAAAAAGGGACAGTTCACCCAAAAATTTTAATTCTGTCGCGATTTCCTCCTTTACTTATTCAAAACCTGGTTGAGTTTCTTCTGTTAAACACAAAAGGAGTTGTTTTGAAAAATGCTGTTTGCTGGGACCCACTGATTTCCTTAGTATTTTTTCATTAGCATTTCTTTTAACATTTTTCAAAACTCTGTCTTCATTTATTTATCCTCCACTTTTTCCAAACCTGATTGGGGTTTTTTTCCCTGTTGAACCCAAAAGTAGATATACTGAAGATTATTTTTTTTTTCCAAAAACAGCCATTGACTTCCATAGTATTTTAATGGATGTCAATGGGCTTTTTTTCCTCAACATTCTTCAGAATATTTTATTTCAACAGAAGAAAGAAATGCATAGTAAAAACCACTTGAGTGTGATTAAATGGTGAAGAAATTTCAGTTTTTTGGTGAACTAACCCTTTAAGAATAATTGCTTTTAAGTGCACATATTCACAGAAAAACATTGAAGGAAGTAGATTAGTGCGGAACAAAAAATGCTCTCAATGTTGCTTTCTGAACATCTAGGCCTCTGCTTTTTAATTATTGAGTAGACCTGCCACTGTTTCAACTTTACATCGGATGTTTTATATGAGCCAAGTTAAACCTATAGTTCACCCAAAAATGAAGATCATCATTCACTCACCCTTGGGTTGTTCTTATGTCTTTCCCCCACTTTTTTTCCTGTATAAGAGTAGTCAAAAGCCACAAGCACAACTGCTTGTTTACATTTTTGCAGTTTAAAAAAATTAACATAAATAGAAATGCAACGCCATAAATTTATATACTTTTTTCCCTCACAGCAGAAAGTTTTTGCATTCATGTGTCAGCTATCATTCAGACTTTCATCCAATGGGATGGAATTATGCTGACTTTTTTTTATTAATTTATTGTTTAATTTCATGTTTATTAATCTTAATGCATCTTTTCTAGTCACGTTGAGCAAACTGCCACACTAACAGAGCTTGTGCATGAAGGCAAACAATCAAGATCTGGGAATTCATTGAATAATAGATACAATTTTGGTATCCCACTAAATAGTTTCAATATAAATGACACCTATCATCTGGGACACTTCTGTGATCTTTTTTAATAACTTCATATTGGTCGTTAATTACAGTATGCGCCATTATTTTCCTGTTATCTTTTATTTATCCATTTGTGGTCTGAAAAAGACAAAAGGCCTTATGGCATTGCACTGTGAAAAGCAATTAGTTACTTGAAGAAAGTGAGCAAATCCCATTGCTTAATGTGAGCAATCCCTTTGTAACTTGGAAGTGTTAAGTTGACTCAAATTTTATAATTATGTGCATAGTTCATTTACTTAACAATTTTAAGGCAATGCGTTTACTCACTTTTTAAAAAGCACCGTCAATTACACTGTAAAAATATATTTCTTACTTAGAGGTTTTGTCTTGTTTCTAGTACAAATATCTAAACATTCGTAAATCAAGAAGCATTTTCTAGACAAGCAAAAAATATCGTCTTGTTTTTAAAAATAATATGTGAAAATTAAGTGTGCTTATTTTTAAAACAAGCAAAATAATCAGCCAACACAAAAAATATAAGATTTTTGGTGCTTGTTCAAACTACTTATTTAAAATTAGTTTTTTTTTGGAACAACATAATTGTTTTATGTTGAAACCATTCAAATTTACAAAAACTATTGAGTTAATTTAATCTATTTGTGTTGGGACAATAGAAAGGCATTGTGTGGAACCCTGCATTTTTTACAGTGAATGGGGTAAGAAAAATCTTGTTTTTGCTTTGATATAGGATGGCATTTTTCTTACCCCATTTGCTGATTATTTAGCTTGTTTAAAGGCTAAATTCACCTAATTTTCACATATTATTTCTGAAAACAAAACAATATTTGTTTGCTTGTCTAGAAAATCCTTCTTGATTCAAGAATTTGTAAATATTTGGACTAGAAACAATACAAAAACCCTAAGTAAAAAAACAGTGTAATGGCTTTTTACATTGTGCAACCACAGCACAGCGTTTAAATAATGACAGATTTTTCATTTTTGGGTGAACTATCCTTTAAATCAATGCTATTAGTTGCATTAATATACTATACTGTGGCCTTCATATTTCAGTTTTTTCATAAGCTGTTTACAATAGGCGTATAAATATGCGTAATGTGTAACTTGGGACTAAAAGTATCTTCTCTCTCACCAAACTGACTGTTTATAACAGACATGTCATTTCAGACGCAACTGACTTGAAGATGCTTCACAAGTGAATCGGTCTGTATTTCTGTCAAATGTTTGTCAGTGACTGATCAGGTGGTATTTTGTTTCTCAAGTTTATTTCTAAGGACCAATCGGAGATACCGCTGAGACATTGAACTATTTTCTGTTATGTTTAATAGATGCATATGATTGTTGATTTGTTACTAATATCTTAATTTGAAAGAGTAAGAAAAAGGACACTGTGGGTGTCTAGAAGACCTCAGAAGTGCTCATCCATTCTTGCTCTTATTTCAAGCCTGTAGGAATTGAATGTTAATGAATCTAGAGGGAAATGGGTCGTAATTTTGCACAAATGGTGGTGGCGGCACTTATGCTCATGCTTATGTTTTGACATCAATTTAACAAACATTTAAAGAAATTAAATGCATTTACAGAAGACTTAAACATTTTGCCACATTTATGGTTTTTGCATAATGTTTTAATCATTTCTCAAATTGCTTTTATTCTCATATTTTTACTTATGAGTAAAATAAGAATAAAAGCATATACAGTAGCAAAATTAAAGTAGTACTGACTTAATGATTAGTCAGATTGACATGTTGATGTATAAGATGTTGTCATTTGTTAAAAAAAAAAAGGCAAATATTAAATCTTTCTTCATGATAGTGGTGTCATTTTCAAAAGCTATAAGTCTACAGACTCATGTCTTCACTCAAAAAACGTTTGCATGTTTGTTTACACTACTTATTTAAAATGAGCGGAAACAACATAGATCTTGAGTTTTTTTGGGGCGGGCAACTTAATTGTTTTGTTCAATCCACCTAAATTTGTTAAAAACTAACAAGATAACTTAATTTCTTCATGTTGTCTCAACACACAATCGATTGTGTAGAGCCCAGCGTTTTTTAGTGCGGTACTGTTTAAAATATGCGCTCTAATGTTTAGTTTTTGAAGCAAGTCTTGCTCACCAAAGCTGCATTTAATCAAATTTCAACTTCTCTATATGAATATTTTTATTATATATTTTATTTTAATCTCTATTTGAGTATTTATATTTTTATTTTATATTTATTTCAGATTATATACATTTTCAGCATCATCACTCCAGTTGTCATCTTAGTTATTCTAATATGCTAATTCAGACACTTTTCGTATAATAAATGAAAAATATAAATCATTTGAAAAATATAATGTATGAAAAGATTAAAACAAGATCTGCTCCATATATTTGAGGAAGCATGTGTTAAAATTGAAATCTTTTTTAAAACCTTACAAATGTCTTTACTGGCAGTGTGATTGTTGAAAATAATTTTTTGGGAACATTGTACATTGCTTTTAGTATATGTTGTTTTAATGAATAGAAAGAAATCTATTAAAGCACTCTTTGAAATGAAAACAATTAAAATCGCTTTACTTTTGATCAATTTAATGTATGCTTGCTTAAACATTTGCTCAACAAATATCGAAACTGATGCTTAGAGAAATTTGGTTTATTTGTCCTTTATTCAATTAAATATGTTTTTCATGAGGAGACGGAAACAAGGAAAACAGACAGGACATAAGAATTATGCAAATAATGTGCAGTTTATCATATAGCAGAAATAAAAGGATGCAAACGTACTTATATGAAAGTTTAACTCATTTAAAACTGCAATGTTTCATACATTAACAGTTTCAAAATTGTAACTATTTTTCATTCAATTATTAATTTTCCTTTTTATTTAGTCCCTTTATTCATCAGGGGTCGTCACAGCGGAATGAACCGCCAACTCATCCAGCATATGTTTTACACAGTGGATGCCCTTCCCGCTGCAACCCAGTACTGGGAAACATCCATACACACTCATTCGCACACATGCACTACGGCCAATTTAGTTTATTCAATTCACCTATAGCGCATGTCTTTTGACTTGTGGGGGAAACCGAAGCACCCGGAGGAAACCCACACCAACACGGGGAGAACATGCAAACTCCACACAGAATCAGAATCAGAAAGAGCTTTATTGCCAGGTATGTTCACACATACGAGGAATTTGCTTTCATGACAGAAGCTTCTACAGTGCAACAGAATTACAGAGACAGGACAAAAAACAGATCATAAATATATTTTAAAAATAGAAGTAAGTAGTGAAAGCAAATATGCAAATTGACAAGTGTATGTACAGGTATATTACTATATACAGCGTTATATGTGCAGCTATTATGTGCAAACTGGCATGTAAAGTATGTTTTAAATAAGTGTATATGTGTATAAAAAGTGTATAGCAAGTAGTGATGTTTGTCACAATTAGTATCATCAAGTGTTCATAAGATGGATTGCCTGAGGGAAGAAACTGTTTCTGTGTCGGGCTGTTCTGGTGCATAGTGCTCTGTAGCGTCGACCAGAAGGTAAAAGTTCAAAGAGGCAGTGTGCTGGGTGTGAGGAGTTCAGTGTGATTTTGGCAGCCCTTCTGCTCGCTCTGGATAAGTACAGTTCTTGGAGAGTAGGGAGGGTTGTACCAGTGATTCGCTCAGCAGTCCGAACTATTCGACATAGTCTTTGGCGGTCGGATTGGGTAGCTGAGCTAAACCAGACAGTTATTGAAGTGCAGAGGACTGATTCAATGATGGAAGTGTAGAACTGTTTCAGCAGCTCCTTTGGTAGGTTGAACTTCCTCAGCTGACGAAGGAAGTACAGCCTTTGTTGAGCTTTTTTGACAATGGAGTCAATGTGAGTGTCCCACTTCAGGTCCTGAGAGATGGTGGTGCCCAGGAACCTGAATGACTCCACTGCTGCCACAATGCTATCCATGATGCTCAGTGGGGGGAGAGCAGGGGGGGTTCTCCTGAAGTCCACTTTCATCTCCACTGCCTTGAGCGTGTTCAGCTCCAGGTTGTTGTGACTGCATCAGACAGCCAGCTCCTTAATGCCAACTGACCCAGCCGGGATTTGTAACCAGCGACCTTGTTGCTGTGAGGCAACAGTGCTAACCACTGAGCCACCTTATTTTAAAATATATGTCAAAATGTTTATATTTTGCCAAATTACAATTTGCCAAATAATCACTATTTTTTTCCCACTTTTTGTATTCTTTCTTATTCAATTATAATTCTGTGAGTTGATGTAGACACCAGAGTTTGTTTTGGGGTGTCCCCCGCCCTCCCCCCAGAAATCTGCCTAGCCTTTAGTATGTGTAATAATAATATTATTGTTGATTTTATGATTGATTAAAACAACAACAGTGGTATTATGTAAACAAGCTGTAATTAAAATCCTTCAAATGAATGAATTGGTGATATATTGATAGTTACCCTCAGTCTGGTAAAGAATTCTATGTCAGTCAAAATAATCAATATTAAAATATACTTTTAATGGGTTTTTTTAAATTTTGACAGACGTGCTCTACGTAACTGTGCTCTTATTTTTTCCTTTTTTTAGCTCAGCTTAAAATCATTGTCCGTCTTCTGCCTAAAGTCTTGCTTTGTGTTTTACAGATAAATGCGAGTTATAGGTTTGAAATAAAAGAGGGTGAGTAAATTATGATTTCATTTTTTTCTCAGAAATTTTCAGTTCTGTCAAAGATTTACAGTATATAAGTAAATAAATCATTCTAAAAATATAGGAGGGGAAAGAATGTGTGAATTTCTGTTATATTTCAGAACCAATTTTAAATGAGATCAAATAATAATTCATTCATTCATTTTCCTTCGGCGTAGTCTCTATTTCAGAGGTCGCCACCGCAGAATGAACTATTCCGGCATATGTTTTACGCAACGGATGCGTCTAGCCGCAACCCAGTACTGGACAACACCCATGCACACTCATTCACACACACACTCATACACTACGGACAATTTAGTTTATTCAATTCACCTATACCGCATGTCTTTGGACTTTGGGGGAAACCGGAGCACCCGGAGGAAGCCCACGCCAACACGGGGAGAACATGCAAACTCCACACAGAAATGCCAACTGGTCCAGCCGGGACTCAAACCAGTGACTTTCTTGCTGTGAGGCGACAGTGCTATAAATAAATGATAATACATTTTATAAATACATAAGAATCCTTTATGTAAATGATTCATACATATATAGTCAATAAATAGCATTTTACTCTGAAAATAGAATTAAATTAGACTACCATTGTTTATGTTTATGAAAGGGTAAAGTTTGGAATATCGCCCACGCTAATATTCAAATACAGTAGAATGTAGGGTTTTATCATCGCATGCAATCAGTAAGGCTTGCAAATTTTCTTGCTTTCTGATTGTAAAGATACTTTTGCTTTTACATGTAGAGGAAATGCAACATGCAAATAAAAAGCAAAGTACATTCAAAAACATTTCCTGAAATACATTTGTGCATGACAAGAATGTAAAATAACATTTATTCATGTCAGTAACAGGTTGCCACTATTGAAACATTGTTAATTTTTTTTTAAATAATGTTGTCTTTTTATAGTCTTTAATGTCTGCTCCGTATGTCAATGGTTACCGGTTTCCTACATTTTTCAAAATATAATTTTTTGGGTTTTCAACATAAGTAACTCATAAAGGTTTGAAACTACTTTAGGTGTGAGTAAATGCTGAGTAAATAAAAACATTTCGGTGAACTATGCCTTTATTCAAATAAAACTAAATATAAGGAGAAAAATGTGTTCTACACAATCGATCTGTTGGGGCAACATGGAGGAATTAGGTTAGCTTATTAGTTTTTTTTTTTTACAAATGTAAGTGGATTGAACATAAAACAATTAAGTTGTCCCCCAAAAAAACTTAAGAATTGTGTTGTTTCAGCTCATTTTAAATAAGTTTGAACAAGCAGCAAACATCATTTTTTGAGTGAAAATAGCTGGGTTCCAAAAAATCTATTTGTGTTAGGACAACATGAAGAAATTAAGGTTACTAGTTTTTGAACCTAAAACAATTAAGTTGCCCTTTCCCCGCCCAAAAAACCCCTCAAGAAGTGTGTTCATTCATTCATCTTTTCGGCTTAGTCCCTTTATTAATCAGGGGTCGCCACAGCAGAATGAACCGCCAACTTATCCAGCATATGTTTTTCACAGCGGATGCCCTTCCAGCTGAAACCCAGTACTGGGAAACATTCATACACACTCATTCACACACATACACTACGGACAATTTAGCTTACCCAATTCACCTATACCGCATGTCTTTGAAATTGTGGGGGAAACTGGAGCACCCAGAGGAAACCCACGCCAACACGGGGAGAACATGCAAACTCCACACAGAAATGCCAACTGACCAAGCCGGGGCTCGAACCAGCGACCTTCTTGCTGTGAGGCGATTGTGCTATCATCTCATTTTCAATAAGTAGATTAAACAAGCAGCAAATATCTGTTGTTTTTTTTATGTAGTTCATTGATTCAAGATATTGCATTTCCATGCATTCTCTAAATGAATGAACAATATATTATCAAGTAAAACATTATTCTTATAAAATAATAATTATTAAAAACATCTGCATTTTACTCTTTTTAATCAGACTGTTGTGTAATAGAAAAACATACAGCAAATGCTTTTTTTCCTTTTATAGAAACAAGGTTATATACTTGAGCATTCACTGACGTGCTGTAAAGTCATTTAAATATGATCGGAAAATTCCCAAATGATGAGTGCATGTTTTCATGTGTATCTCGCAAATGTCAAAACGCCCAGAGGAGGACATTATGCTTTAACATGTAAAAAAAACACACACCCTGACCAATCCGCTATATAATAATCTCCCACTGTCAGTCTGACACACTTCGGCTAGACCATGGCACGGCAAATCATCTCTGTGTTTTTTTTCACTCTGTTTTTCCCTAAAGGTACGTCACTCAAGATTGATTTCCATGAGATAAATGCACTTCTTCTTTTAAATGCATTTAATACATCACTTTTATTTCAATTTCATTGCTAAATATAGTTATAAAAAAAAGCCTCATTCTTATCTTTTCATTGACCTTCAGCGCTGACACTGATGTGTGCCAGCTGTGACATGAAACTTTCAACTTGCTCTGAAAAAAACTGCGGTTTAAACTCACAGTGCCTGTCCAGCAGTGTCACATATAGTAAGATCTGCATGACTATAAAGTGTTTGGTAATATGCTATTGACTTGGTTTGCTAATGAATCTTTAATTTTTTATTGTTTTTCATTGTAGGTGGTAGTATTGTTCAAACGAAGGATTGTGATTATTTGTATTCTGGTAATAGTACTGTGACTAGTACTGTGAATCTTGGATGGCTCAGATTGAAAGTTTGTTCTTCAGATCTGTGCAACAATGTTACAGGTACAACAAAATACAGGCAAAAATAGACAGTTCCTACTTATTTTATGTGCATTACAGTCAGTGTACACACACACAAAAAAAAAGATTTTTGCTGCTTGTTTAATATACTTATATAAAATGAGCTGAAACAACACAATTCTTAAGATTCTTTTGGCAAAACGTCATTGTTTTATGCTCAATCCGTTTAAATTTGTTAAGTTAACTTAATCCATTTGTGCTGGGACAACATGAATGAATTGTGTGAAAATCTGCATTATTTACAGTGTAAGTTACTTCAAAAAGTAATTAATTACTAATTACATCATTGAGGCAAGGCAAGTTTATTTATAGAGCACATTTCATACCAGTGGCAATTCAAAGTGCTTTACATAAACAGGAATAAAAGAGAGAAGTATAAAAACAAAAACAAATAATATAAAAACAGATTAAAATGTGTTAAAACAGGTTATAAAAGAGTGAAAAAGAAAAGAAAGACATAATAGTGCGGTCATTGAACATAAATTACTTTTCTAATTACTTTGTCTGAAAGTTAACTTGATTACACAATTAGTAATTTAATTACTTTACAACTTAAAATTCATAAAAATCTCAATGCATAATAGAAATTAAACTCATTTAATTCTTTTTTTAATTTGAGTCAGACATGAACATTTAAGTTGATTAATAAAACAATTGACTTAAACATTATATCAATACGAAAGGTTTCAAATTAGTGACACCAATTTTTGTATTTAATTTCTGTCTCGTTACAAATCTAACATTCTTTAGCTGAAAAATCGGGTTTTTATTCAAATGATCTGAAAAACATATATAATTACTCTGCTTCTCTGAATTTTGACCTTATATTTTCACGAACTGATTTCTCACTCAGTTCTTTCTTAAGCATGTGCAATGTCTTGAAAAATGTAAACTTCTTTAGTTAAAAAATACACTTATATTGCAAAATATAACAAACAATACAATTACTTTGCTTCCCTGGATTGATTTATGCACAACTGTTAAACTGATGTAAAGTGTTTAAAGAAAGTAACTGTAATTAAACTACCTGAAACTGAAACGTCATCTCTTACTTTCCTTTTCAGCAGAAAAATATTTTAATTACAGAAATAGATCCTTTGCAACTAATTGCACTCAACAATGACTGCTGTTTCTAAAGTGTCTTTTCAAATATTACCTTCGGTGATATGTAATATGCTGTGTGTCATGTTTGAGAAAGTTAAAGGTCTATAAACGTTCAAAGATCAAAGTAATGGAAGTCTACTAAAACAAGAATCCATTCTGAACTGCTGGAATGAGTCGTCAGAAATTGTTTCACTTCTGTATCTATTTTTGTAAATACGTTTGAATAAATGTTTATTTATGCTTGAACTCTTCCTTATTATGTCTCCATTCAACGGTCTCTTTTTATGGACTGTATAGACTCAACTAATGGAAAGAAGTGCTACACCTGCAATGGCACAGACTGCTCTCAGACAATATCTTGTGAAGGTGATGAGACCCAGTGCATCACTGCAACAGGTGATTCACAGCAAACACTTCTGACTAATCTACTAAATGGCTTCCTAAAGTTAATGAATGAGAGTTCTTGTTATTAATTATTTGTGTTCAACTTTCTACCATTTTCATTTTCTCAGATGCCGCCAATGTCACTTTTAAAGGATGTGCAAGCCAAAGTGTCTGTACTCAGACTACTCTAGCGGAGTATGTTCTATTCCAGTATAACTTTCCAAACATTAGTTTGTCATGTTGTGATGGAAACCTGTGTAATAACGGGCAAATTCTGACGCAGGGAGCTGTGCTGCTGCTCATACCAGTGCTTTCCCTTCTTTTCTCCATCTGAGATCTATTTCTAATCCTTCTAATCCTAAAAAATAAAATAGTGTAAATATTACATAACTATAAATATAACTATACACAATACATAACTATAGCATATTTTTATAGGTTTACTTTTTGTGAAACTAAATAATAATTTAACTCTTAATTACAATTTAATTAATTAAATCAAATGGTTTTTTTGTTTTTGTTTTTTTACATAAACTCTATTGCCAAATGTTTTGGGACATCTGCACATGCACTTTAATGACAACTCAATCTTATTCAACAAGGTGTAATATGGAGTAGGCCCGAATTTTACTTTGAACTCTCCTGGAAAGGATTTAAACAAGGTTTAAGAGTAAATGTTTATGTTTTTGGGAATTTTGACCATTCTTCTTTAAGTGCATTTGTGAAGTCAGGCACCGATATTGGGCGAGAAGGTCTGGTTCGCTGTCTTAGCTCTAATTGATCCCAAAAGTGTTCAGTTGGGTTGAGGTCAGGACTCTGTGCAGGCCGGTGAAGCCCTCGACACCAAATTTGCTCTCCATTTTTGCTTTTCCATCGCTCATCCTTCTTTATGGACTTTGCTTTGTGCACTGGTGTGCAGTCATGTTGGTACAAGAAGTGGTCATCCTCAAACTGTTCCCACAAAGTCAGAAGCATGAAAATAACCAAAATGTCTTAGTATGCTGAAGCATAAAAAGTGCTTTTCAGTGTAACTAAAGGGCCAAGCCCAAGCCCTGAAAAACAACCTTACATCATAATCCTCCTCCAATGCAATCTGGAAAGTACCGTTCTCATGGCAACCACAAATGTGGTTTGTCACTCCAGAAAACATTTACTCTGCTCTAAAGCCTAATGGTGGCATGCTCTACACCATTGCGTCTGATGTTTTGCATTGCGTTTAGTGATGCAAGGCTTAGGTTTAGCGTTTTTTAGCTCATCTGAAGGCCACAAAGTTTGGAGGTTTGTTGGAATTGACTCTGTAGAAAGCATGCGCTGACCCCGCTAAGTTATTTTAAGTCTAATTTACAGCCCACAGATGAATGCCAACAAACAAATTGGTCAGAATTAGTTGAAACAGTTTGTTACCCCTGTCAGGATTTTCATTAATTAATTAATTAACATGCTTAATTTTATACACATCTGAACATGGAAGGGATTGCAACATGGATTCAATGATTTGAAGTGGTGTCCCAAAATGGTTGGCAATTAGTGTATGTTTTAGAAATATATTGTTTGTAGCTTTGTAAAAATCATGTTTATATCTTTTGGTCACACTTTATAGTATGTACAATTCATGCTATTGATAAACCATTAACTAAGACTTTTAGCTTAATACACTACTAATTAGCTGCTTATTAAGAGTTAATAAGGAAGTAGTTGGGTTAAGGTGGTGGGTAGGATTAGGGATCATACTTTATGAGTAGAACTATTAATAAACAGTTATTATCTAAATAATAGACAGGCAATGAGCCAGTAGTTGTGTAAATTGTTACTTTAATGAAAGTGATAATATTCTTTTCGCAATGAACATGTTGTGTGATGTGTGTTTTTGTTGACACTGTTTTAAATTCAATGGATTTTTTTTTGTGTAATTGTTGAGAAATATTTTCATGACCGCTATACTGGTATATTTTCTTGTGTCATTTATTTGTTATATTTGTTAAATTAATCAAATTAAATATTACTATGGCAAAGGACTTATTAATATTAAATCGGTTAAAAATCCTTGTGTAGTTTTGTACTTGTGCTTTCCCGCCTTTTGTCCGTCTGAGATCTATATTTAGCAGGTTTGAGGCTTTTGTTATAATATATTGCTTTTCTATTCACGTAAAACACTCTTAAATTGGACTTTTTTAAGTAAATGGAAACACATAAAAATGTTTTAAATGACTACATGTCTAATATTAAATATACTTCTGTGTTTCTAATCATGTCAAGTTTTAATTGATTTTATTTTGTTTAATTATGAGACATTTTCAATCCATTTGTTATATTTCCTAAATTATTCTAATTAAATCTTACTATGGCAAAGGTCTTGCTTATAAATATGCGTAATTAATATTCATGAGGCATGCTGCTATGGCAAAGGTCTTGCTTATAAATATGCGTAATTAATATTCATGAGGCATGCCGTCTTCGTTCTTTCCAGTATGCCGGTGGGCGGGGTCTGTCTGTCATCTCCAGTCAGTGGCACTCGTGCTTCAAACTGACCATAATAAGCAGTCTAAAAATCCAAGGCATCTTTCTAATCATATATAAGCACTTCTATTATCCGGTTTAATGCGGAAACGAAAGTGAATTTTTTTAAAAGTTGTTCATTACACTGGTTTCACTTGTGGAAGCGTCTAAATGTTTGGAAATGCTGTTAAGGATTTGTCCTCCTGAGATCTGTACTTCACTGGTGTGCCATCACCAACAGGTGAGTGTTTTCTCATAGTCCGTTTATCCCAAAATATTCAGTTTAATATTTATATAGCCCATTACATATTTCTTTGGTAAAATGTAATTAGAAGTGTTTGCACATATGTATAGATAGGCTACTGTCCGTCAGAAATTAGTGATGCTTTTTTATTGTCAAACTTGTAATCATTAAATGGGTGATCGGTCTCTTTTCCACTTTTCTAAGGGCTAAATAGCCATAGTTTAACATTTACTTCTGCATAAACGTAAACCTTTAGTACAAATAATGAATCTGTTAAAGCAGCCATGACTTAATATATGAATAACCGTATTGTATTTAAGATATTTACCAGCTTTGGGACACTTTTAGAAAATTGTTCTGTCAGTGATAACAAAAAATCTGAATTATACATAAGTAGTATGTGTGCCATAACAGTCTTCATTTTTGTTTTTATGTAAAAAAAATTATTGTTGTATATATTTTTATTTAGTTGGATGTTTATTGGAGAGTGTGGGTCAGCAAATAATCCTAGTAATTTATTATATTGAAGGAACATAACAAAAAAAAACGTGACACATTTTGGGTCAGTATCCATGAGTTATTAAGAAACATCTTCAACTCTCTTGTTTACCCAAAGATGAGTAAATTCTACACTGCTTTTACACATTAACCATGGATTTAAGATGAAGTTTGGTATTATCAGGCAACCACTAGGCTATGTAGATTACAATCATGTTACTTTAGCCCATATCTAAGAGGCAAAGCTTTGTAACTACTTACAATTGTTTCTCTAAAGATCTGACTGCATTGAGGTATCAGGTCCAAATGCTGTGGCACGATTTGAAAAGTAATTAATTCATTTGCTAGTTAAATAAAGCTCTTGACTGAAAAAACACAACCGCCATTTTGCAACATCTACTCAAAAAAAGCACGTCTAGGTTGTGACAAGAATGTCAATTCGAGAGGACCTCAGTGTGGAACATGGTGATGAGCTTTGTTAATAAATAGCTTAGAAAAAGTATTACAGAGAACATTGTGTTCTGAAGCCAACCAGTTCTTTTCCTTTTAAAAACACTTTAATAAAAATCATGTTCCCTTATGGTTGTGCAAAAGATCTATTTTTACCTTTAATTACTTTCTCTCTTCCTGGCTTAAAGGTCCAGACAGACATGAATAAGCAAAACATTCCCTTATGACAAATCTAAACTTGGTTTTCCATTCAATTAGATCATCCGTTTTGTCATCACTTGCCACCGTCCTTTTGTCCCACATTTGTCCCACATTGTATTTTAAAAGTTAAAATGAAAGTAATTTTTGTGTGAACTATTGATTGACCACGTTTAATGAAGCTTCTTTGTGATTGTTCTCCTCTCAGGCCTTCCTGTTCTCAGGATGTGTTCACTGATGGACGCCTGCAGGAGGTAACAACAACACACTACAGCCATTTTCTTCACCCTGGAGTGGACATGGTCCATTGGGCCACTCATTTAGTGACATGTGTCTGGATACAGGCTCTAATGTCTTCCGCATTGGACACTTGTCCCCCAACAGCCCCTATTTCTGTGGACTTCTCAGTGCCATATCCCATGCCTTACTATCAGACTCGCAACCCCATCCAGAACATAGTGACCAACTCCTTTTACAAAGAGGTCTACGTGGCCTCTCAGAACGTCATTGAGGCGCTAAACAACTCTTTGGATAAACTCTGGGAGCTCCGTACGGGACCCGTGGGCAGCCCGGAGTGTGAGATATGCGATTTGTGTGATATTGATAGAGATCCCTTTCATGAGGACACAGACAATGAGGTGTTGCTCCTGGACACGTTCTTGATGTACTTGTACTCATGTGGAAGTACCCAGTATGGGGTTTGTTATTTCCATCAGCTCCAAGAGAATGGAAATCCTCCAGGGCCTTCAAAGTGTTTATTCCGGAAGAAGTTCAACTCTCCGCAGTTTTGTCCCGATTGCATAGCTAGTCCCTTTGGAACAAAAGTCTCCATGGTGGAGGAGGGTCAAACGGTGTATTTTTTTGTGGCGGCGACGGTGAACAATAGCGTGACACAGAAATATGGACGCATGTCCATTTCTGTGCGCCGACCGGTCGCGACGGAAGATGGTTTTTACACCGATGTCAGAGGACTGACGGTGTTGCCTGCTCTACAGCAGATGTATGGCATTGAGTACGTCTACAGCTTCTACACACAGGACTTTGTCTACTTCTTGTCCGTCCAGAGAGAGAAAACCAATTTGGACTCTTCACCCTTTCAGACGAGACTCGGCCGTTTGCCACGTCATGAGTGGGAGATGCGGCGTTATCGTGAAATTGTTTTAGAGTGTCGCTTCGAGCCCAAAAGGCGAAGGAGAAGCAACGTCAGCGAACCCTTCAAAGATGTGGTCTACAATGTAGTTCAAGCGGCACACTTTGGCAAGGCCGGACGGGAGCTTGCAGATGAGCTTGGTGCCGAAGAAGAGGATGACATCTTGTATGGCGTGTTCGCTGTAACCGATGACTCTGGCGTTCCTGAACATGATTCAGCACTTTGTGCATTTCCGATGGATACGGTAAACACGGCAATAGACGATGGAGTGGAGGACTGCTGCAAGTCTGGGCCAGAGCAGCTTTCCAGAGGCCTTTGCCATTTTCAGCCATGTGAGAGCTGCCCACATGAGGTTGGTGCATTTTTTAGCTTATTTATGTATAATCTCCATGATGCGTGAACATAGATGTATAGACCATTTTGAGGGATGTAGACAATAACAGTGGTCCTAACGTATTTCCTGTTTTCATTTTTCATTTTCTTTTCGACTTAGTCCCTTTATTAATCTGGGGTCACCACAGCGGAATGAACTTATCCAGCATATGTTTTACGCAGCAAATGCCCTTCCAGCCGCAACTGGGAAACTGGGAAACATCACTGGGAAACATCCATACACACTCATACACTACGGACAATTTAGCTTACCCAATTCACCTATAGCGCATGTCTTTGGACTTGTGGGGGAAACCAGAGCACCCAGAGAAAATCCACGCAAACACGGGGAGAACATGCAAACTTCACACAGAAATGCCAACTGACCCAGTCGAGGCTCGAACCAGTGACTTTCTTGCTGTGAGGCGATTGTGCTACCCACTGCGCCACCGCATCGCCCTAAATCGCCTCTTGTTACAGATATTAAATAGTTTTGACAACAAGCAGGAAATGTTCATGGGCCAATGACATCACCACATTGAAATGGTCTATTGAATAAATTATAAAGTGCTGCATATTTAATCAAATCATAATGTGCACTATAGTGTCTGTGAATATTAAAATGTAAAAATACTTTTTAAATGTGCAAGAAGCTGAGTTTCTTAATTTCTCAAAGTAGTACGACTACTACTAATAGTAATAATAATATAATGCATTTTTAAATTAACAATAGTCCTTTCATAATTTAATACAGTTGTTCTTTCATGTTATAATTTGAACAGGAATAAAAACATCTTTAAATAGAATTGTTTGTGGCAGCAACGGTGAACAATAGCGTGACAGAAATATGGTCACATGTCCATTTGGAATCGAATGTCTTTAAATAGTATATATTTGCTTTTATTTTCTATTGAATAACTTATATTTCTCCAAATTTAATTTCTTATTGTTATTATTATATTTCTTATTGCTGTTAGGCCTGTCACGATAAGGAATTTTGTTGTGCGATGTATTCTCAGAAATTGTTGCAATAAGCAACATTATTGTCATTTTGAGATCATTTTGCCACTGATTATGATTAATGATTATCTAACAGCATAATAGCCATAAACACTTTAAAATACTTAGCATTCTTAGAGATATTTAGATTCTATAATTTGATGTTAAAAAGGTAAATGTCCTATTATATATACTATTAAATGTCCTATTAGGTAAATGTCCAATTATAAACTTTGACACCGGGGAGGTACAGGTAGAATGTACATGTCATTGTAAAATGGCTTTAACGTTATTTGTGAATTTGTAAATATATATTGCAATGGCAAAAATGATTAAGGGTCATCTCCAAGTATTGCACGATAAGTCGAAATATTGATTATTGTGACAGGCCTAATTGTTGTTATTATTCTTAGGTCACGAGAAAACTGAATTTGATCTACAAAAAGAAAGAAACAAAAAATACAAATAAAAATACATAAACCTGTAAAATATGTAAACACTGCTCTGTTTTGAATGCCTAACTTTAGCAAATGACTATATATGTGGTTTTGAAGAATTGGCTGGATTGGTGAAGAATTGGTGGATTGCTTTTATTGTCCACCACTGATTTCCAAATGTTGGCCTACTTTCTTTTCTCTTCTTCATA
The DNA here is from genome assembly GCA_903798125.1 of Danio choprae. Classification (NCBI taxonomy): domain Eukaryota; kingdom Metazoa; phylum Chordata; class Actinopteri; order Cypriniformes; family Danionidae; genus Danio; species Danio choprae. Next base: position 8,048,278 of record CAIGQW010054176.1, read on the forward strand.
TCCCTTCACCTTTTCATATGTTGTATTGCAGTCTTTCTAGTGGGTGCTGTAGTGTCATGCCACCTTAAAAAAAAACTAAAGGTATTTTAATTGACTTGTTCTGAAACCGTCTGAGTGACCACAGTGTGGGTCAGTAAATCACTTGCTTGTGTATTCTGTCTCATGTCTTTTTTTAGGATTTCACCATCAATAGAGTAACAATGGCAATGAATGCACTACACTTATCAAACATTAACTGTACGCTATTATTCAAGAAAACAACCTTTGTAACCATTTACACAGTTCTCCTCCAATTCCACTTGGTTTGATATTTTGATATGCAGTTAAAATACACAGATTTATTTCATTACATGTATATATTTTTATGACCTCAGCGTATTTATAAATGGCTCCTTATAAAAATAATTTGTATCATAACTTGTGTATGGGACTTAAATACCAGCACACAACTGAAACGAATTAGAAGCTGAAATGAATTAGAAGTGTTTGGCCAATGTTTTAATTGTCATTGAAGATCTTCATTTTAATGTCCAGATGAGAACCGTTTACTTTTAGACAATCCAAACATCCTTGTTATGCGTGGGAGAATGTCTCGAGTGTGGTTGTGAGTTTGTTGCTATAAAAACACAGTTTACTGTTGGTGTGTATGTGTGTGTTTTAGTACAGTTAAAAGCAGAGGTTTTTCCATTGAGGTCAATGTTTATGGGAAAGGAGTGGGAAAAGGAGAAAATTACAGTGTAATTTTTGAAGTTCCAGTGACAGACACTTACCAGAACACTAATTTTGAATGCACTTGATGATTTAGCACATTTGAGCAGGTAGAAGTGTTGTAGTTCTGCAGTTATCTTTAAAAGACAGCTTTATTATGGTGTTTCCACAATGAAAATGCATTTATGAGAAATGTTCTCACTGTTTGTATTTCCAAAAACATCATCATCATGTTAATATGTTAGTTCTGACTAACTAGCATGCTGCACAGAATATGTAAAATTTATATGTTAAAAAAAGTGAAGGGCAGGCCCACACAGAAATAATCGAGTCGATCTATTTACTTATGTAAATCTGTGTAAATATATATTTATTGAGTTTTTATATTAATTTCAGTAATATTATTGACTGACAGGCAAATGTTTAGGTGATTTATTTACCATACCGTTTGTAACATAAGTTTTGTTTGTCTTTTATTAGATATTAGGGCTGCACATTATATCTTTCAAAATCGATATCGCAATGTGCACATCCGCAATAGTCACATCATGTGCAATGCTGATCTGAAAGTTTAGCATTTGCATGTGTTTTTAAGGCCTGTGACTGTGAATTTCAAGAAAGTTTAAAACATTTAGGCACGAGAATTTATGACATTTAGAGGTATTACAAAGATGAATTGTATTTAATCATTTATACGATGAAGACCATATAGTGTTAGTGTTTTCTTACTTAGAAATGTCTTGTTTCTAGTCTACATTTCATTTTTTAGAGTGCCTTTTACTTACTTTTGCTGTTTATTCTGACAAATCCCTTACCCGAAGAGCACTGACCCATTAATTAAGCTGAGCACTTTTTGTTTGATTTTAAAAACAAGATTATTTACTTACCCCATTGGCAGATTATTTTGCTTGGTTTAAGGAAAAACTTACTTGACATTACTTCTGAAAGTAAAATCAAAGCAATATTTTATCAGACTTTATTTTTTTTTAGATATTTGGACTAGAAACGAAGCAAAAAATCTAAGTAAGAAAAGCATTTTTGCATTGTGATTTTCAATTTCTGTACCTGAATACTGTTAAACTCTGGAGAAAAATGTCAAATAATAAAACTGAAACTGTATTCACGTAGCAATATTTCTTGCAGAAAAATAAAATATCGCAATATCAGGTTTTTACAATATCGTGCAGCCCTAGTAGATATATGAGTGACTTGCTTTGTTTAGCAAACAACTGAATGTAATTGGATTTGCATTGTAAACATTAAATACTGGTTAAAAAGTTCAGTTTTAAGTTAACTACACTTGTCAAAATCCTTCCGCATAAATCCGCAGATTGTTTACAAGTTCTGTGCATAAATAGTAAAAAAATGTCAGCAGATTCTATCTGGCCTGTCTGGGTTATGTGGTCAATGTCTGTTGTTTGATGAATCAGACTCCCAAACAATAGAGGAATTGCATCAGAAAGCAAAATGTGATATCTTAGTTTACACTGCAGACAAATCACCACAGCACTGAGGTACAGAGAGACATTTGAGATAATTTTGTTCCATGTTTGTAATTCTTGTGGTGAGAATCCAAATTGGTGACTAAATTACTGGAATATCCAAATTATGCATAACACAGCTGACATCTATAACTGTTACATCTATCTATCTATCTATCTATCTATCTATCTATCTATCTATCTATC
>CAIGQW010054176.1:8059117-8078374 GCA_903798125.1 Danio choprae
CACTCACTGAGCAGAATAGAGTCCCCATCATTATACTGGGGCATTAGGACCCACACAGACTGCAGGTTGAGCACCCCCTGCTTGTCTCACTAACACCACTTCCAACAGCAACCTAGTTTTCCCATGTGGTCTTCCATCCAGGTACTGACCGGGCGCAGCCCTGCTTTTCTTCAGTGGGCGACCATGTAAGAACGCAGAGAGCTAGCTGCTGGCAATACAGTGTTCCTTACAATACATAATTGCATCCACAAATCAGTGATTTTAAAAAGACAGGACATTTTAGTGTAATCACATAGGTTTGTTCATGTTCTGAAAGGAATGTTGTTTATCCTGCAGTGTATCTGTGGCCAGAGGAAACCTGTCCTCCATCGTGTGTCTCTCTCAGCCTGTAACGGAGGTGAAAGACGTGGTGCTGCGTGTCTACATTGATAAGTCCCGTGTTGTGACCACTAAAGTCTTCCGCTACAAAAAGACTCCAGAAATACTTGCAGTGCTGCCCGACTGCAGCTTTGACAGGTGGTCATTAGTTAAAAGTAGAGTTCACCCAAAAATGAGCAAGTAAACACTATTTACTCGCCTTCAAGTGCTTCCAAACCTATGAGTTTCTTTCTCCTGTTGAACACACAAGAAGATATTTTGAAGAAAGCTGAAAACCGATGACTGCTGAATATGGAAATATTAGGAAAAACAAATGCTATGGAAGTCTATAGCTATGTTTGCATTCAAAGATGTGAATTAGACTTATGTGCAAAACAGGAATATTGCATAAAACATTTTTGAACAAAGCAGTTTCATTCCAAAGAGAACAAACTCGTCACATCCTGATAAACTGGTGCTAAAAATCAAAATGAAAAATGTAATTTGCTGCATTAGGAGAAGCCACTGTGGGGCTTTTTTCTTATATAATAAATGACATGTGCCTCAGAAGATGAAGATGAAAAGTAATGAGTGCATGGTCGCTTTTAGAGTCATAAGATGGTTTTTGGGAGTGTAGACGCTCAAAAATGTTCTGGAGGTAATAATATCAAACTACTTTAACGATGGACTTTGGCTTAGGGATTTTAGAATGACCAAAACATCATTTTTAATGTGGTTACTCTGCTGGTTTGTTCATTAATGCCTGTTATGACATGTTTAACGGTCATCAGTATCTTAAATCCTTGAAAGTTATTAATATTTAGATTTTTTTTAAAAAGTTTGAACATTAATTTGTATTTATGTATGTATATCATCTTTGATCAAATTACAATAAACAAAGTCTCGCTTGTGTAGGTGCTTCTAACGCAGTGTCTATAGGCAGGACAGTAAATTTGATGTTACTCTCTCTTCTGGCTGCTGTTATCAGTCTCACACAATTCTTTTCCTTTTTCTAAAAGTCTTGATAACACCATCGTGGATTTGTTTTTAAATATTTGAGCAAATAGGATTGTAAAAACGATTTGTTGTACTCTCCCATTCACTGCGCTCTTAAGTTTACCCAACTATGATGACTTCCGCTACTAAGAAACCTGGAAATGTGAAAAGGGTCTATTAAGCATTTATTCCTAAATGAGCATAAAAATAGGTGGATGGAAACATAGCTAGTGGTTACCAGTTTCAAGCTTTCTTCAAAATATCTAGAAAAAAAACCTCAACGTGGTTTGTAACAAGTGAAGGGTGAGTAAATTATGACAACTTTGGATGAACTCTTTAATAAATGAATCTTTCAGAAATGTCATGCAATATCTAACGTTTAATTCTGTCCAATTGCAGTGGGTCACGAATAATAATTGAAGGCCGGAATCTGGACTCCGTCTACAGAACTGTGGTCTACTTTAAGCCAAAAGAAAGCCACCTCAAACCGGTTTCCACCGTAGGAGCTGTAAACTTTTACTTCTGAGATACAGTTGAAGTCAGAATTATTCGCCCTCCTTTGAATATCTTTTTCAAATATTTCCCAAACGATGTTTAACAGAGCCAGGAAATTTTCACAGTATTTCCTATAATATTTTTTCTTATTTGATTTATTTTGGATTGAATAAAAGCAGTTTTTAATTTTTAAAGAACAATTTTAAGGTCAATATTATTAGCCCCTTAAGCAATTTATTTTTGATAGTCTACAGAACAAACCATCATTATACAATGACTTGCCTAATTACCCCAACTTGCCTAATTAACCTAGTTAAGCCTTTAAATTGCACTTTATGTTGAATACTAGTATCTTAAAATATTATATACTGTCATCATGGCTATCATAAAATAAATGAGTTATTAAATCTATTATGTTTAGAAATGTGTTTAAAAAATTCTTCTTTCTGTTAAACAGAAATTGGGGAAAAAATATACAGGTGGGCTAATAATTCAGGAGGGCTAATAATTCAGGAGGGCTAATAATTCTGATTTCAACTGCCAGAACTGAATCAAATCTAGATTTATGACATTTTCTTTCGCATTCATTTCATACTGTGGTTTTCTGAAGGAGTGCAGAGGTAAAGCCAAGCCCACCCATATGGAGTGCATCACCCCCGTCTTCCCTCGAGATGAGACAGAAGAGGGCGAGCTTTCGTTTGACATGGACGGAGTGCTTGGTCTGTGGAAACATGACTTCTCCTACCACCCTTATGGCAGACCCATCCCGTTCGAGACCGAAGGACATATACTGAGACTCTACCCTGGTTTTGATGAAGTGTCCTTACATGTATGTACTGTACATACTTCCAGTTACAGTCATTATTGTATTGATATATTTAGGTGTCATATTATGCTTTATCGGGTGGCACAGTGGCTCAGTGGTTAGCACTGTCACCTCACAGCAAGAAGGTCGCTGGTTCCAGTCCCGGCTGGGCCAGTTGGCATTTCTCTGTGGAGTTTTCCCAGTGTTCGTGTGGGTTTTCTCCGAGGGCTCCAGTTTCCCCCACAGTCCAATTGGATAAACTAAATTGGCCGTAGTGTATGAGTGTGTGTGTGAATGTGAGAGTGAATGGGTGTTTCCCAGTACTGGGTTGCGGTTGGAATAGTTGGCCGTTCATTCCGCTGTGGCGACCCCTGATAAATAAGGAACTAAGCTGAAGGAAAATGAATGAATGAATAACTTTAAATCCAACTATATTAATATTAAATCAAAATAGCAAATCCATTTTTCCCCTTATGATGCAGCACCAGAAGTTGAACCTTGTCAGTTCCTGCATGTCAATCACGATGACGGTGGGAGATGTTGACTGTGGCGGTAAAGTTTTGGATAATGAGATCACATGCAGGATCCCTAATAATCTCACCATTCCCAGTGAGGGTTTACCTGTAAAGGTGAGAGTTTATAAAGCACATTTAGACCTGTAATTGTAGTTCATTGTTTTAAGTCAGAGCAGCTACACTGTAAAAAAAATCTAGCTGCCTTTCCTGGTCATCTCAACTTAAAGCAATCAAACTGACTAAACATAATAAGTTAAGCTTGGTATAACTTTAAAAATGTAGTTGAAATCTGATTAACATGTTAAAATAAGTTAAAGCAACATAAAATATTTGTTGTCTTGACTTTTTGTCATTACATTTTTTTACAGTGTATTGACACAATAAAACCTCAGTATTTTATCATGGCAGGTAACAGTGAATGGGTACACGCATAATGTTGGCACTGTAATCTTGGTCAGTAACCATTATATGGTGGGGATTGTGCTTGGCATACTAGCAGCTCTAGTGACGGGTGCAGTTCTGGCCTTCATTGTGCTGAAAAACCTGAGGAAACAGAAAAAAGGTGAGCACTCTTCACAATTCAAGTCAGGCAAATGTGAATAATCTCCCAGCCTTAAATAAGTAATGTCACGTCTCACTGCTGCAGTGCTTTTTCAGTCATTACTCAATCACACATTTTAACAAGCACAGTGTTATGATTGATTATGGATCGTCTGTTTTTTTTTTAATCCACAGCTTCGCAGACAGAAAATCGTCTCTCTTATTTTTCCCACAGTCGCTCACGAAATAATAGTGTGGATTTGAGTTCCTTAGGAGACTACAGACGTGGTGAGAAATAACTTATTAGATGCTTTATTTTTATGTATATTGCTGGGCGATAACAATAGTTGTCACAATAAAATGATAATACAGTTAAAGTCTGAATTATTATTATATATTTTTCCCAGATTTCTGTTTAATGGAAAGCAGATTCGTTTTCAACACATTTCTAAACATCATAGTTTTAATAACTCATTCCTAATGACTGATTTCTTTTATATTTGCCATGATGACAGTGCATAATATTTGACTAGATATTTTGCAAGATACAAGTATTCAGCTTAAAGTGACATTTAAAGGCTTAATTAGGGTAATTAGGGTAATTAGGCAAGTCATTGTATAATGATGGTTTGTTCTGTAGACAATTGAAAAAAATATTGCTTAAGAGGGCTAAAAATATTGACCTTAAAACTGCTTTTACTCTAGCCGAAATAAGACTTTCTCCAAAAGAAAAAATACTATAGGAAAAACTGAACAATTCCTTGCTCTGTTGAACTATAAAGTAAATAAAGGCAGAATAAAATTTTTGGGTGAACTATAAGGGTTTTCATACAATAATCATAGAAACTATCTATATTTAAATCTATATTTAAGCATGGTCATTAGATGTGATTAACCTATTGGTATGATTATTTAAATGCATACTATTATGATTCAGAGTTTTACTTTAATACAAATTTTAATCAGAATATTGAAATCATTTTTGTTTTTGCAGAAATTATTGATTTATTGAGTATACATTTACATCAGTAGCATGTCCTCAAAGTCAGGGAACAAAAACCATTATTAATAGAAGTCTTATAATTATTTATCAATATAAATGTCATAAATACTGGTTGATGATGTTTTGACAGTAAAAGAGTAGTTTAAATAATTAACTGTCTGGATTAGAATGATACGAAACAGTTATTGTGGTAATTGTTTGGTCATATTTCACAGCCCTTTTGACAAGTTTTGGTTCCATTTTTTGTTTAAAAAAAATCAAACAAACAATATGGAACCAAACTTGAATGAAATTTATGCTACAAATAATTTATAATTTTTTAATGAAGTTTTATGGATCCTGTTGAAAATGCTGCTTTCTGCTTGTGTCCAGAATATTTAAATCATTTTTTTTTACAGAAATTATTGATGTATTGAATATATATTTACATCAGTATTATGTCCAGGGAACAAAAACCCTTATTATTAGAAGTCTTAGAATTATTTATCAATATAAATGTCATCATAAATACTGGTTGATGAGGTTTTTCACGTTTTGACATTTTTTATATGTATTTAAGATATTTAATTGATTAGTTTCTTGTACAATTGGGTAAAATGTTGGTTCCATTTTAGTAAAAAAAAAAAAAAAGACAATATGGAACTAAATTGTAAATAATTAATTTATAATAATTAATAAATAATTTATAATTTTTTAAAATAAACTTTTATGGATTCTAGTGCTTTACTTTCTGTTTGTGTTCAGATTTGTTCTAAAAATGTAGTTGCCTAAAATATATTTTCGGAAATGCTTCTGTTATGTGATGTGTCCTTGTAGATCTGCCTCTCACCAGCATCACTGCACCCACTGGGGTCGTGGCGTTCTCGGGCCTGGCCTACACAGGCACCCTGGACACCACCCTGACTCCTCTCATGCCCCCAGAGAAGATCTCCATTACCAGCTTCCGCCCTGAGCTGCTGGAGGAAGTGAAGGACGTGCTGATTCCAGCCTCCACACTCAAGGTTCACCACCACCAGATCATCGGAAAAGGTGGGAGTAGAAGTTGAATACTCTAGCACTTGAGAGAGTGTGGTCAGTATGATTTTTATTTTTTTATGGTCACCAAGGCTGCTTTTTTCCAGGTTGTCAGTAAAACAATAACGATTCTGTGATGGTAAAGCACATTTTTAGCATGATTACTTCAGTCTTCTTTAAAACGTCTCGTTTTCCATTGAAAAATCTGTCTAAAATGGTGATTTAATGCATAAGGAAGAATTATTAAATTCAATGTTAATGACAGTTGTGCTGCTCAGTATGTTTTGTTTTGTATATATATATATATATATATACTTTAAAAGAATACACTCAAATTGCAATACACTCGCAAATTGACTACCCTTTCATTATGTTCGTGGCTGTTTTTGCCCCATTTACTTATAATGACATTTTTTGATTGCAAAGTCATTGCATCAAGAATGCATGATTATTCGCTGTCATGACTTTGCAATCAAAAAATGTCATTACAATGGAAGTCAATGGGGCAAAAACAGCCCCGAACATAACGAAAGGGGAGTCAATTTGAACAGTACACAAGGGTTAATGAATAGAAAGTTACAAAGACATTTTCATCATTTGTAGTGTTGTAGCTAAATGTCTTTGCTTTCATTTTTGATCAGTTTAATGTGTCCTTGCTTGCAGTAAAAGTACATTTAAATAAAATGTCTTCCAAATACCAAAATAATACAACAGTAGTTTGTACAAAAAATACATTAATTTTAAAATATGTGCATGCAACATACTACGGTGTAGATCAGTTTTTATTAAAGAAACTCTTGTAAACAGTATATACCTTTACACTTAATATGCTGTCACTGGCCACTTTATTAGGTACACCTTTCTAGTACCAGGTTGGACCTTCTGTTGCTTTCAGAATTGCCTTAATTCAACAAAGTGCTGGAACAAAATGTATATATTTCAAAATTTACAAAAGGGCTAAAATATATATATTTTCTATAAATGCATTTTTATTTTTTGTTTATAGAAATGTAAATGTCTTTAATGTCACTATTGCTCAGTTTAATGTGTCCTTGCGGTATTAAAGTGTTAATTCAGTAGATTTAAAAGGTAGAATAATTCATCCTGCTTCCCTCAAGATTTTTAAAATGATTTCATATGTAAAACAACATCTGTGGTAATCTTATTAGGAGGTTGCAACAATTTGGTGTGAGTCAAGATATTCTGGAGATGGTATAAAGGAATTTATTTGAAACTGTTGTGAGTTTTAACATGATTGTATGGTATGGACTGTTGCCAATTAAAGAAAAGCAAAAACTTGCGTGTTGAGTAGTAAAAATTTGCAGTGCAATTGTAGGTAAAACAAAAAGACAACTAAATAAAATTAATTAAATGGATTAAATGGAAAGCACATATCATTATTGAAGATTGTTCCCATCCCTTAGCTTTTGCCATCAAAAAGACGTTTTAGGCAACCTCAAGTAAAGAAAAATGTGTATCAAATGTCCATTAGAATTTTAAATACTGAGTTTTAATTTCCACTTGTAGACAATAAAGAAAGTAAAGTAAAAAGTAAACGCAATTTTTACAGTACTAAAACGTCACACTACATTTCATCTACAATGGGAATTAAACACACGTATACAAAAAAAAACATATATTTTGTATGCTGTTGTGTCTAATAAGTATTAATATTTGGGGTGTGTGTATGTGCTGTTTTTGTTGTTTGTTTACCACAAACCTTATTTTACTCAAAAACCAAAACCGAAGCCCACAGTGAATTATTCTTCTCTGTTTTGACATCATCCCTGGACCACAAACATCTTACTGACCCCAAACTCTATTGTAACCTGTTACATTTTTCAAAAAGTAATTACTGGAGGACAAAACAAGCTCATATTTTGAATGTGAAGACTCTTGTCACTATTATGTTTTTTTTTTATAGGACACTTCGGGACAGTTTACCACGGTTACCTCACTGACCACAACAACCGAGAAATCCACTGTGCTGTGAAATCTCTTAACAGTAAGAAAATCCTCAATGAAAAGAGCCCATGAAGACACTCCTGAAAACACTGAATGGCACTCTTGGGATGAACCACCTGATGAAAAACATCCATTTCTTAAAATGAGCTGCCTTTAAAGTTGCTGTTCCTGTTACTTAAACATAAGATTATGGTGCTAGCAGCAACATGAAAGTCAGAGGTTGGATTCATAGGGAATGCATCTGATTATATACATGCAGTATACTGAATACAATTAAAGTTCCTTTGGATAAAGTGTTTGGCAAATGTGTAAATAATGTAACAATGGTTTGTACAAAAAGTACTTTCTGAAATATGAGCATCAATTTTCAAGCAACATACTGAGATGTAGATCAGTTTTTTAAAAAGAGAAACTCTAAATGTAAACAGTATACACAATATACAATCACAGGCCACTTTATTAGGTACACCTTGTTAGTTCCAAGCCTTTAGAACCACCCTAATTAAATATACACAAAGTGGGTAAAAATATCAAATAGGTTTTGTGGCATGGTGGCTAAGTGGTTAGCACTATCACCTCACAGCAAGAAGATCGCTGGTTCAAGTCCCAGCTGGGCCAGTTGGCATTTCTGTGTGGAGTTTGCATGTTCTCCCCGTGTTGGCATGTGTTTCCTCCGGGTGCTCCGGGTTCTCCCACAGTCCAAAGACATGCGCTATAAGTGAATTGAATAAACTAAATTGACCGTAGTGTATGAGTGTGTGAATGCGAGAGTGTATGGGTGTTTCCCAGTACTGGGTTGCGGCTGGAAGGGCATCGACTGCATAAAACATATGCCGGAATAGTTGGCAGTTCATTCCACTGTGGCGACCCCTGATAAATAAGGGACTAAGCCGAAGGAAAATGAATGAATGAGTTAATTAATGAAATAGATTTTATAATGTAAAAATTAAATACTATAAATATATATTTTCTACTGATATATTTTCTAAAATCACAGGATTAAATATAAATTTAAAACCATTAAAAATGTATTTGCCCAAGTATGTTATAAGAAGATACATTAAGTTAACATTTATAATAAAGTCTTTATTTAATGTCTAAAATGACTAAAGCAAGGAACATACTTTTTCAATGCAGTTCTTTAGAATATTTTTTAAAATAAAAGATACTTTAGATCCACTAGATGTAGATTAGATTAGTGGAAAGCTATTTTCTTAACCCTGAAATGCATTTCCACTAATCTAATTTACATCTAGTGGATCTAAAGTATCTTTTATTTAGCAAATATTCAGAAAAACTGCATTGTAAATAGTATGTTCCTTACTTTAGTCATTTTAGACATTAGATCAGCCAATCGCGTGATAGCTACTCATTTAGGCGTGTAGACGTGTTCAAAAAGATCATCTGAAGTACAATACGAGCATTTCATTCATTCATTCATTCATGGGGTTGCCACAGCGGAATGAATCGCCAACTATTCCAGCATATGTTTTATGCAGCGGATGCCCTTCCAGACCCAACCCAGAACTGGGAAACACCCATACACTCTCACATTCACACACACACTCATACACTATGGCCAATTTAGTTAATCCAATTCAATTATAGCGCATGCCTTTGGACTGTAGGGGAACCGGAGCACCCGGAGGAAAACCACGTGAACACGGGGAGAACATGCAAACTCCACACAGAAATGCCAACTGGCCCAGCCAGGACTCGAACCATCAACCTTCTTGCTGTGAGGTGACAGTGCTAACCACTGAACTACTGTACGAGCATTTCTTCAGGCTAAAATAAATGTAAAATATATGCCAAGTATGAAGTTGAAATGATTGAGCCTCACATATGCAAAAAATACTTAGCATATATTTTATATTTATTTTAGCCAGAAGAAATGCTCGTATTGTACTTCAGATGCCTAATTGAGTAGCTATCATGTGATTGGCTGATCAGATATTTGAATTAATATCAGTTAAACAGTCGCACCGTTTTCATACACGCATACAACATCATGTTTTATCTTTCTGGTAGGAATAACAGATGTGGAAGAGGTGGAGCAGTTTCTGAAAGAGGGCATCCTGATGAAGGGCTTTCATCACAGTAATGTTCTCTCTCTGCTGGGCATCCTGCTTCCAGAAGAGGGGCTTCCTTTGGTGGTCTTGCCTTATATGAAACACGGAGACTTGCGTCACTTCATTCGCTGTGAGAATAGGGTCAGTTGCTAAAATGTAAACTCATCAGATATGTTATGTATATGCCTTCACCCATGTCTAACACAAAGTTATTTCACAACATGACCTCCTGCACCACTCAAGTTCTTTGTAGTAGTTTCAGGAAGTGATTTAGTCTTGTTGTTTTATCCTAGAATCCCACAGTTAAGGATTTAATAGGCTTCGGGCTCCAGGTTGCTAAAGGAATGGAGTATCTGGCACAAAAGAAGTTTGTACACCGGGATCTGGCAGCACGCAATTGCATGTGAGTTTGGTGTATATAAAGATTATGAATTAAGGCCCTGGTATACTTTAAGAAATAAACTGGTTAGTGGTGTATTTTTGAAACATGTTGCCAACGCAAGCTTCTTGGAAAAGTTCTCTTAGGCTTGTAAACATCTACGTAAAGCCTATGATTCGGTAGGTGTGGTTTTGAAGCGCCGCCTTCTCTATATAAATCATATTCAGGTAATTTTTCTGTTTAGTTTGTGTAGATCCAATGTATGTAATAACAAACAAAACAAATATGGTACCATTAAATGCAAATGAATGTTCTCCCCGTGTTTGCGTGGGTTTCCTCCAGGTGCTCCGGTTTCCCCCACAGTCCAAAGTCATGGGCTATAAGTGAATTGGCTAAACAAAATTGGCCTTAGTGTGTGAGTGTGTGTGTGTGTGTGTGTGTGTGTGTGTGTGTGTATGAATGCAAGAGTGTGTGAGTGTTTCCCAGGACTGGGTTGCGGCTGGAAGGGCATCCGCTGTGTAAAACATATGCTGGAATAGTTGGTGGTTCATTCCGTTGTGGTGACCCTTGATAAATAAGGGATTAAGCCGAAGGAAGATGAATTAATAAATAAAAATGAGCTGCTGCTCCTTGAAAGGAAACTTTCAAGTTAGGGAGTGAAGAGAGCATGGACAATTTCATGACAATGGCACAGTATGTAATTTCTACCACTAGAGGGCGTATTCACAACAAACAAAGGCATAGTTTGATGATGCTATGACTGTGTGTGAAATCATGGGAGTTGTGGTCTTCATTATCTTATTTAACTCTTATCAGAGTGCTGGAGCAATTGCTGATGAGAGACAAGTGTCTTCGTGACACGAAAACAGAGGAGCTTTTATTGTGCCACTTCTCGTCTTTGTGCTCGTGATCACATAGAGAAGAAGCAGCGCTGTTTTATCAGACTAAATACATTTTAGGGTTCTGTTATAATGCTGCTTGGTGCAGTCTAATAAAACACACAACATATGTGTCTTTGATGTTTCCCTGTTTTTCCCTGTTTTGCTAGTGACGTGACGTCATTAGCATGGCCATACAGGACAATCTCCGTGTCACTAGTTAAAATTGGTTATTTCAAACTTTCTGGATGTAAACTTGAATAGTTCACCCAAACAAATTTTTATTTCTTCTCAATTTGATGAATTTCTTTCTTCTGTGGAACACAAAACAAGATATTCAGAAAAAAGTTGGGAAAAAGCCGCCATTGACATCCATAGTAGAAACAAAGCAATGTCAATGTAAGTCAATAGCTGTTTTTCCTCAATATTCTTTAGTATATCTTCCTTTGTGTTCAACAGAATGAGTAAATGATGCAGAATTTTCATTTTTGGGTGAACTGTCCTTTAACTGAACCAATATTGTCTCAGGCTTGATGAATCCTACACGGTGAAGGTGGCAGATTTTGGTATGGCCCGAGATGTGCTGGAGAAGGAGTACTACAGCGTCCAGGATCACAGGAAAGCCAAATTACCCGTCAAATGGATGGCCATTGAAAGCCTTCAGACGCAGAAGTTCACAACCAAGTCAGATGTGGTGAGTTGCAAGCATGAAACATGGTCTCTATAATAAAATAAGGATTCGTTATGCATTCCCAACACACTGTCTTTCTCTACAGTGGTCTTTTGGGGTTTTAATGTGGGAGATGCTCACAAGAGGAGCCAGTCCGTATCCTGAAGTCGACCCATACGATGTTACTCATTACCTCCTGAAGGGACGACGACTGCCTCAACCACAATATTGTCCAGATCCATTGTAAGATCCTAAATAATGCATTTATTCTCCATTCTCCAGTTTTCACTTTTCTCAGTCAATCAAAGTAGAATATTTGGTTGGATTACAGAAGTTCGGTTCTGTCACGCAGATGTTTTGCCTTCCATTTGCTTTAGGAAATTACTCCACGGCAGAACAGAGAGAGTGACGTGGCCTTTTAGAAGTGAAATGGTCTTGGGAGGCTGTCAGTCGGTTTAGTGTTTTTCCACCATTTGAAGTTCAGAGGGTTTAGAGCTTACTCAGTATTCAGAATGGTGGAAAAGGTCAACCGAAAGGTTATTTTGAATGTCCCTTCAATTATCCAACACCTCAAGCACTACGCCCAGAGAGTTAATCAGCATTTGCTTTCAGACAGAGGGTTATATATATATATATATATATATATATATAACCCTCTGTCTGAAAGCAAATGCTATATATATAAACAGTTTTCCATATTCTCCATGTGACACTACAAAACTTTGTAAACCTTGAGAAACTTCCAGCATCTATATATCCATCCATCCACCCATCAAATTCAATTCAATTCATCTTTAATTCTATAGCGCTTTTACAATGTAGATTGTGTCAAAGCAGCTTAACATAGAAGTTCTAGTAAATTAAAACTGTGTCAGTCCAGTTGAATTTCAGTTTAGTTAATTTCAGTGTGGTGTAATTTTCACTGCTGAAAGTCCAAACACTGAAGAGTAAATCCATCGATGCGCAGTTCCACAAGTCCCAAAACCAAGCAAGTCAGTGGCAACAGTGGTGAGGAACAGACTTCACCAATTGACGATAGTAAAGGGGAAAAAACCTCGCGAGAAACCTGTCTGAGTTGGGTACAACCATTTCTCCTCTGGCCAAACTTCTTATGCAGAGTCTGCAGAGACAAACTTCTTGTCATCCATCCATCCATGGATTGATTGATTGGCTTTTGTAACATTTAATGTAATTTTATTTCTTACCCATAATTATATTACATAAAATGAAAATGAAGGCTGAAAGGTATGGTGCATCAAGTTTTATTTCTTTTTATCAAGTAATAATAATAAAGTAATCAACATTTAGCAGGATCATGAGTAATAGGTGGTGAATACATTGCATTTTAAATGCATTAAAATAGAACAAAAGTACACAAAATGTAATTGTAGTTTTTTTCTAAACTAACAACTACAGCCTTGAAATGTCTTTCAAATGCATTAAAAGGTCCCAAAATGTGTTTAAAGGCAGAGTTGGAAACTAAAGGTTCAGTCAGTGACTGGTGAAGGTGAAGTTCACTGATGGAAACTGTAAATGTGTTTGACTCAAGTTCATACAGACTCACTATAACATCAGATGCCTATTTACAAACACAGCGTGTCAATACCAATTACTTTTCAGATTATCCATGAGAGATGACTAAACCTCATCTCTGTATGCACAGGTTTGCCATTATGCTACAGTGCTGGGACCCTGACCCTGAGAAGAGACCGAGCTTCTCCACACTAGTGTCTGCAGTGATGAGTATTCTGTCCAGTCTGGAGGGAGAGCACTACATCAGCCTGAAGGTGACATATGTCAATCTGGACCAGCCCCGTCCTTACCCTGCCCTAACAGACTCTGCCGATGAATATGATTCGTCAGATGACGATGAACCAGGCTCAGTATCAAGCTGATGATCTAACTGATGTGATAACCACCAAGGGGCCTAACACATTTTTTCTAAGCTACTTTTATTATGTAGACATGCACTAAATGGCCGAATTTGTCTATTGTGGCTATCACAGCGTCACATGCTCGATACAGTATTTTAAAAACGCAGCACTCAGTGTACATTTAAATGAAAACATTGGACTAAAAATGTGTTTTTAAAAAGTTTTGTGTATGATAATAGCTTTCTTATTATACACAAAACCATAAAAACCACTAAAACACTGCATTATACATGCCAGGCCAGTAGGTAGCGATGTCATTTTGTAAAGAAGCTTGCCTGTGGACATATGGTCCTGTAATCCGCCATTGTTGTTTTGTGGTTGTCCAGTACTCATGCATGCCAATAGACTTAAGCCCTTTTCAGACTACATGATTTTTATTGTCGGTTACGACAGTCACCATGTCAGATTATGTGATTTTGTTTAGATAAAATCTTGACGTGTCGTGGGTAACAAATTTGCCAGACTACACGTTGCTCCACTATTATTATCAAGTGATGTCTACCTGCTATCAAGAATTGCACACATTACAAATGTCTCAAGTGTTTCCCACAGACTGCATTTTCCCCCATATACTGTAAATGTGTGTTTGTGTTTGCTGAACAAAAACAGTACATAAGTAGACTTAGGCTGTGTCTAAAATTGCCTACTACTCTAGTAGGTACTACATTTGAATTTACTACATCAATGTTAGAAAAGGTATTTCTATATAATATAGTATAGTCAGGGGGCGGCACGGTGGCCTAACAGCAAGAAGGTCGCTGGTTCAAGTCCCGGCTGGGCCAGTTGGCATTTCTGTGTTGAGTTTGTATGTTCTCCCCGTGTTCGCGTGGGTTTCCTCCGGGTGCTCCGGTTTCCCCCACAAGTCCAAAGATATGCGGTAAACAAAAATCGGCCGTGGTATATGAGTGTGTGTGTGAATACAAGGGTGTTTCCCAGTACTGGGTTGCGAATAGGCCATCTGCTGCGTAAAACATATGCCGAAATAGTTGGCGGTTTATTCCACTGTGACGACCCCTGATAAATAAGAGACTAAGCCATAATGAAAAAGAATGAATATGAGTAGTATGAATCGAATTTGGATGTACTATATCCACCATTTGTCATTATCACATGACCTACCCAAGTCAGTTGCGTTGATTCAATCCCTATCATGAATTCTTTTGGGTGGCATCATGGGAAAGCGTAGCATCCCTTGGATGCACAGAATCTCACCAGTAGTGGGTCATCCGGATACATCTTGCTTACTGTTTTTCGAATACTATGAATTCAGACATACTACTTTGCTTGTATACGGTTTTCCACATGCTCTATAATAAGGGAATATACGATTTTGGATTCTGTGCCAACAAGAGTTGCTTTTGGAGCCGCAGAACTGGTTTCCTAGCAACAGCTTTAAACAAAGAAGTTCTGCGCTCACAAACACTAACATTAATTAAAATTAAAATGACAGCTAAACTTTTAGCCTTAGTGTATGAGTGTATGGGTGTTTTCCAGTACTGGGTTGCAGCTGGAACGGCATTAATTCACTCATTCATTTACTTTTCGGCTTAGTCTCTTTATTAATCTAGGACCGCCACAGCGGAATGAACCGCCAACTTATCCAGCATATGTTTTACGCAACGGATGCCCTTCACTGGGAAACATCCATACACACCCATTCACACTCATACACTATAGCGCATGTCTTTGGACTTGTGGGGGAACACGGAGCCTGGAAGGGCATCTGCTGTGTAAAACATGTGCTGTCGGTTCATTCTGCTGTGGCAACCCCTGATGAATAAAGGGACTAAGCCGAAGGAAAATTAATGAATGAATAAATACAGAAGATATTCTGTGCTCCTATTGGTCAACGTCACCCATGTAAGAAAAAAAAAAAATCATACTTTTTTTGCGTTGATGTCATGAAGCATTGCAGACAAGGCATTGGTTGGACGAAATCTGGAAAAATGTGTGTAATCTGAAAGGGGCTTAAATATGTAATATGCATTGCATATGCTAGCCAGTAGGGGGTGATGTCACTTTTTAAAGAAACTTCTTTTTTTGCATTTTACACAGAGAGGATAACAGTAGGATTTTCAGAAGCGTGCACTTTGACCTGTTTTTCAAAATTAGCATTTTCAGTTCCTCAACATGGCATAGCAATGTAAATGAATAGTCAAAATGCATTCTTTCATGTTTTAGTTGTAAATGGTGTCATGTAAATGTAAGTTAATAAGTCTCTAAACTTCCACCAAACTGCATTTTTAAATTTTAACCACAAAAAACTGTGTAAACCGGCCCTAAAAAAGGTCTTGTACAATGTGTGCGCTATTACTTATAGTACTATTTTAACAGTAATACAGAGCCTGTGGATTGACTGTATGCTTGAAAAGGTGCACTAAAGCGATGCAGTTGTCGGACACAGTTTAAAATAATAGTGCTTGAAACATTTTTTCCCACATACATTAGACAGTCGCTTTGAAATGTTTTGTGCTATATGCATTAGATGTTCATCCAGACTGCTGGGCACTATAGTTCATTATATTACTCCATAAATCTTTATTGGCATTATTATTCGTAAGCATTGATACGGCATGTTCTATTTTGCTAATAACCAGCAAAACATTTGCCACAGTAAAAAATGCTTTTATATTAGTATTCGTCTGGCCCCTTGTTGTATGTGCAGTATTTTCCAACTCAAAGCATTTAATAGAAACAAACTTGAGCTTTTTTACTTTTATAGATACCTGGGCACAACTTTGAAATGAGTTCAAGTAACGGCACTGAAAGTGTTAACTCACATTTATGTTTCACACACAAGCACTGCCCTCTTTCAAATATTTCAGCTGAAGAGGATGTATTTTTTATTTATGAAAATCTTTTTTATGTGAATAATTTTCTTTTTTGAGTAGTTTTCAGACTTTGTGCTTTACATTGAGTATCGAAGAGTTCAATTGCAAATTGTTTTTTTCAAACGAAGTCTTCATATAATTAGTCAAATAGCCAAACACGTTGGTCTGTTCCACTTTATTTTGAAGGTATGCTGGAATCGTTGAGCTTTACCTTGTGTTTGGATTGTGATTATATCTGACGCCTGTACAGAAGTGTTTGGTATGAGTCAGTGCTGAAAGGTGTTGAGCTGAATATATCAGTGCTGCAGTTACAGAGCCTGTAGAAATGAGTGAAAATTTGATGTGACGCACATCTCTAAATAAAATCCTTTTTTTTGCCAAGGGTGCCAATGTTTTAGTCAAGTGTGTGCTTGAATTGTTGAGCAAATACCTTTTTTTATTCTTCTTGTTTTTAAAACTTATATTTAAGCATTGAATAGACTTTTGTGTTACTTGAATTGACATAGTTAAAGAGAGAGTTCACCAAAAAATCTCAATTTTGTCATCTTTACCAACCCAGGCTCATTCTGAAAACGTACCACTATATACGTACCAATTATTTTTGCAGTTTTTGTTTTCGTAGATCCACCAGAGGCCGCTGTGTATGCTTTTTGAGATCTCAAATTTGTCTCCTGAGTGCCATTCGTGCCTGCTCTTCTTGCGTAAATCCACAAGAGGCTGCTTTCGACTGACTGACTGACTGACTGACTGACTGACTGACTGATCGACTGACCCACCCTCCTCCTTCCGTAAACCCAACCAATTGTATTTTCAAAAGCACTGGTTGACCCGCCCACCCACTTCCCTAAACCCAACCGACAGTTTTAAAAAGCAATCCAGAAAAAGAAAAGCCCTCGCCTGATTTTTACCACGTTTTCAGATTTTACCACATTCTACGTGTTATTTACTTGTTTATTTTATTTTTTGGCTTCTGTTTTTGTCTTACCCGCTTTTCTTCGCCAGACTCAAACCCCGTCGTTGTGGTAAACTTCTCTCTGCATCTCAAGCCCGCCGACGTACATGGTGAGCTACTGGACAAACTGGTAGCAGTGGGAAAGCCGTCCAGTTAGAGGTAAGCGGTCAGCTGGTAGCGTGGAAAGGAACGCCGTCATACCGCCCCGTAGCGTTCCTTTTAAAGATGAAATGCAGCCAAACTTACTTCTGGCTACATAATACACGACCTCCAGAAATGTATATAAGGCTACGTTTTCAAAATGAGCCTATGTTGTCATTTACTTTTTTCAAATCTTAAAGAGTTCATTTCTTCTAATAAACACACAAAAAGCTATTTTGAAGAAAGCTGGAAACCTGTAACTATTGACTTCTATATATTTCTTTTTCTAACTATGGAGCTCATTGGTTACAAGTTTTCAACTTTTTTCAAATATGTTTTGTGTGTGTGTGTGTGTGTGTGTGTGTGTGTGTGTGTGTGTGTGTGTGTTCAGAAGAAAAAAAAGGTTATAAAAGGTTTGAAACCGCTTGAATGTTAGTCAATTGTCATTTTGGGGTGAACTGTCCTATTAACAAGTATAAAATTAACACTTACAAAGTGAGCTTGAGTAGAATAAGGTTGGCAAGTAACCCAAGTGTTTTACTTACCTAATTATTCTTTAAAATATCTGAGAATGTGTTATGTTTATATGTAAATATGACCCTACCATCAATAGAATTACATTTGTTTCTGTGAATTAAACTGGGTAGGAAAGTAACAACATCTATAATTATACACCAGTTTTGAGTTTGACATTCAGTTAAAGGGATATTACACCCAAAAAATTATAATTATGTCATCATTTAATCAACCTTTACTTGTTGCAAACCACAAACCAGTTTGAGTATTTTTGAGACTTTGAATATTGGAAACCTCTATTTGTTTTCATACTATGGAAGTCAATGGTTACCTGTTACCAACATTCTTCAAAATATCTATATATTTTAATACAAGTACAGAGTAAACTGGGTGTACTATCTCTTTAAACGCTAGGGGTCAGTAAGAGCTTTTTCATGGTGCACAAACATTAAACGCGCTGTGCTTTTCCCAATGACTGGCGTTTCCTCACCGTTTGCAGCAAAATGAATAACAAAAAAAGGAGTCCTTTTATATATTTTTGTACTTAGATTCACCGTATTCCGTTTCAAAGCTTGTGACTGATTTGTGCGTTCAAATCTTTCCACGTTAGACCGGTTTAGTCGTTAATGATTCCCAGACGAATATTTTTAATCTCTTCATGCAAATCAGTTGTGGTTTTTTACTACTGATACTGTACAATCTACAATAATTAACTAAATGTGTGGATTTTAAAACCCCGTTGGCCGTCAGTGTCTTTCTAACAGAGACATCCAAGTCTTCAGAAGCCGCAAAGAGAACTCCAAGTTACACCTCGGAGCTGGTAAGTCTTATATTCCAGCAACAGAAGCCAATACAAATAAAACAGGAGGGAAACAAACATCATAACGTTGTTTTTTCGCTCCCCTGTCCCTCGCTCACTTCCTCGGTTACAAGATAAAAGAGCCAAAGTAAATTCCCAGAAGATGCAGCCTTTGATTGCGAGCTCGCGTGTGCACCAGTGTCAAAAAGTGTGTGTGTGTGTGTGTGTGTGAGAAAGAGTTTCCTACTGGGTGAGCAGAGATGAAGAAACACAGGCTGATCTCGCCGCACATTCACAACCTGCAGTCTTCAACCCTTTCATCATGTTCTAACAGCTCAGATTTAGATCCACACACACACACACACACACACACACACACACACACACACACACAC
>CAIGQW010054176.1:8081910-8092277 GCA_903798125.1 Danio choprae
TTAGATAGGGGTTGGGAAGAGAATATATATATATATATATATATATATATATATATATATATATATATATATACATACATACATACATACATACATACATATATATACTAGATATATATTTATATTATTAGTATTTTATTTATTTATTTATTTTACTGAAAAACAATGTGATTTTAAAAATGCTGTTAAACATCAACAACAAAATATTAGAGTGATTTAATTTTTTTAAGGTAGTTGTTATATAATATATTGCTAAAAACAATTGGAAAAAAAACTAATAACAGCACAAAAGTAATGATAAAAATGTCTCTTTTTAAACCAAATTGATATTTGAAGAATTTTGTGTTTTTTTTACTGACACACACGTTTGTTTTTGTGAATTGTGGGGACATTACATAGGTTTCTATTGTTTTTATACTGTGCAAACTGTATAAAAGTGCCCTAACCCCACCCTATCCCTAAAGCCAACCCTCACAGGAAACTGTGTACAGTTTTACTTTCTGAAAAAAGCTATTTATAAGCTTTTTTTAAGCAACGTCCTCATATTTCACCACCTTCTTGTAATACTGTGTCATATGTCATTATACTGATTTGTGTCCTGATATGACACAAAAACATGTACACACACACACACACACACTTTTGCACAAGTAAGCAATTATTTTAAAAACAATTATTTAAATATGAAACTTTAGTCCTGCATATTTTCACTTTATATTTAGATATTAATGATGTTTTTTGGATTATTGCTAGAGCGTGTATGTAAAATATAGATAGTGTATATCAGACACAAAATGCATTAGGTGCTTAAATAATTAGAGGGACTAAATTGCGATGAACTTTGCTAAATCCGTGTATTTCCAACAAACTTATTACATTATAACATCATATTTCATTACAATTATAATGTAATGATTATTACATTTATGTGCAGTTTTACATTACACACAGTTATTACATTATGAGCTGCTACATTGTTATTCTGCTACAAGTTAGATGTTGACATGTATGCTGAACTGAATTCTTGGTCTTAAAAATGGTGTATAATTGCTTTATATGACAAATACATGTTTTTTTCTGAGATAAAATGACAAAAGGCTTGAGATTCCACACATGACATTTTGTTAGTAGGAAGAGAAACTGTTGAAAAAGTTCAATTCAATGCACAAAACTGTAAAAGTACAGTTATAGTCTGAGAGTGTGTTTCAATAGGCAACAATGACGGTGCTAAAACAGAATTGATTCAGCATCATCTGAAAACAATTTGTGCCATAAAACCAATATTGTTTGCTGGATGAGTCAGACATGTTCTCCTCCTCCAACAACAACAACAAAAACACTTTCAAAGACCTGGTTGAAAATCTGTTGTAAACAGATTATTCAGCATGTTAAACAAATTTAATAGGCAATGTGATAGAAAAAGTAACAAACAAGGCAAGCATGAATGCGTAATGGGAAACCTATGGGAAATGATCATTTAAGTGTTTTGGGAACATCCATACTAGGGACTGAACGACTTTGGATTTTTTGAAGTCGACTTTTATGTTATTTAAGTGAAATTGACATCGACTAGTTGCTGGTGATGTCATCAATAAAACAAGCTACAATTTGCAACTTATTTGCAGGAAAATAATATATACACAGCTCATAACACGTTGCAAAAACATTCATTCATTCATTTATTCATTTTCCTTTGGCTTAGTCTCTTTATTCATCAGGGGTCGCCACAGCGGAATGAACCGCCAACTTATCTAGCATATGTTTTACACAGCGAATGCCCTTCCAGCTGCAACCCAGTACTGGCAAACACCCATACACTCTCACATACACAGTACGGCCAATTTAGTTTATTCAATTCACCTGTACCGCATGTCTTTGGACTGTAAGGGAAACCAGAGCACCCGGACGAAATCCACGCCAACATGGGGAGAACATGCAAACTCCACAAAGAAATGCCAACTGGGCCAGCCGGGACTCGAACCAGCAACCTTTTTGCTGTGAGGCGACAGTGCTAACCACTGAGCCACTGTCGCTGTTGCAAAAACAATGCAACATTACCAATGACTAAATTTAGTACAAAAACAAATGCATTGCAAACACTGTTCATATCGTTAAATCAACATTAGCATGGGCTAATTTTAGTGCAAAATAAATGTAGTCAACACATTGATCACTGCAAGATTGTAACAATAACAAAATAAAGTCATATTAATTTTATTTTATTATTAACACTTATATTGATTTCAATAATCCGGGCAGTTTCATTCAGTGAACCTACTTTGTGTGTAAGGCTGCCAAGTTTAGGTCAAAACCCACATAATCTGCGCAGCAATACTAGTCGATGTCAATCAGAAAGCATCATGGCAGAGCAACCCCTAATTCATACACATATTCTATATTTATCCCGAGGCCTTTAGAGATTCATACTCATCCCGAGGCCTCCACTGATGTGATCCAAGTCCGGTGAAGAGATCATAAGTCATAGAGGACTTCTAGAGGTCTCCATAACCCTGGACCAGGCCGTATCCTAAGCAGATGCGCAGATGTTGTGGTGGTCATGGAGGAGTGGAGAGCATGAGACTGACCCCAGTGACAGATGAGTCTCCGCATTGATCTCGTGGGCCAACCTGTACACCCGCCGGTGACCTACTAACACCTGCACCTTCTCCACTATGGATGTCCTGCATTCTCCAGCCTCCGGCTTGTTCCTCGCCACTGTTGCCAATGGCTTACTTGGTTTGGGACTTGTGGAGCTGAGCATCAATGGATTTGCTCTTCACTGAACCTGAACTGAACTCTGAAAACTGGACTGACAGTTTAAATTTACTAGAACTTCTATGTTAAGCTGCTTTGACACAATCTACATCGTAGAAGCGCTATAAAAATAAAGATGAATCAAATTGAATATATTTACCATATTTGCATATGGGTCAAAGATGAGGTGTTCAAATTCATTTAAAGGGATAGTTCACCCCACGCTTACTGTTTACTCACCTTAAAGTTGTTCCAAACCTTTATAAGTTTCATTTTTTGAACACAAAAGAAGATACTTTGAAGAATGATAGACACCTGTAACCTATGACTTCTAAAGTAGGAAAAACAAATACTATAGAAGTCAATGGTTACCGGTTTCCAACAATAAAAAAATAACTTCTCTTGGAAGACACCCAAAAAGATTTGTGACAGTAAATTCTGACATTATTTTCAGTTTTGGGTGAACTATTTCTTTAACAAAAGTGATTTTATATCGATAAAAAGTATATTAAATAATAATAAATCATAATTATTGCTATTAAGAAGAATACATATATGTCATATATCAAGCCAAAATTATTCATAACCCTGTGGTATACCCTATGTTTGGTGACTAAAATATTACTTTTATTAATGTATCTGTTTAATAAATATGTTTTGTTCAAATGCACCAAAATATATTACCTATATATACTGATGAATGGATAAAAATATTCCTTTTCCAAATGGGGTGTACTCATTTATGCTGAGCACTGTATGTGTATTTTTATAAACTTGCTGACAAAGTGTATATTAATGAAATTCATCAAACAATCACAAGCTTTTCACTATTCCCCTAACAAAACTGAACTTAAATGAAATTGACTTGCATCTGTTCTGGTGTCTTGATATTAGGAATCATACTGACTCAGAAACAGACTGGTGTTCATAATATTTGCAATGCATAAAGACGCTATATAGAAAAGACTGACTGTCAAGCCCTGTTGTGTGAGGCTGATTGGCATCGCCTCCCAAAGCACATCTACTGAGAATCTCATCTGAATACATGCATTTCAATTGCAGAAATAAACTTGTTATTCAACAGGCCAAAAATAATCATTATCCAACATCTTTCTTTTAGTGCGAAGAAGACAATCGACAGGCCTCTCTGAACCGGACACTATATTACAAATACATTTAGAAGAAAAAAATGACTAATGTAGCTTGTCATGTTACTGAATATTACATGAATGCATTAATGCAACATAATCTAATTGGTAAAATCTATCTCAATGAATATTTAGTTGCAAGTGGTGAAATAATTTATTCACATGGCCACGTGGGATGCAATTGTCATATATTATGGAAAGGATTTGTGTGTTTCTTAGCATTTGGTGGACTTTTGAACATTCTGTACATCATCCTTAATGCAGAGACAATGCTAGAATGTCTTTGGAGCGTCATGCGGGTAACATTTCCATCTGATTTAATATGGTAAATCCTGTGTCTTTAAGCTTTTGGCATGGCAGTCATTGCTGTAGATGAAAAAAGACATTAGAACTCATCACTGTTTCAGATTTATCAGCATCTAGAGGAGCATTAGCACCTCTTTTAGGATGTGATGAAAAGCCAGAGTGACAGGAAATCTTTGTCTTGGCCGGTTTGCTGGATCTGGTGTCGGTGGATGGAATGGAAGAAATCTCTTGAGGTTATTGGAGGTTGTGTTGGAAAAGGAGACTTCATTTCAATGTGTGTTTGTGTGGGTGTTGATAACATAAATGTGAAATATAGCAGGTACTGTGGTGGCTGTCACTGTCATCAATGCAGCTGAGGTCTGTTCTGATTCAAATCGGACACAGATTTGGTAAATATACAAAGGAAAGAGTTGTTTTGTGATGCTACTGTGTAGCAAGTATGCTCAGCACATATGTAAAAGATGTTGCTTAATGCATTTATAATTTTAAGTTGCTATTCACTCATACAGTCCACCCTGTTTAATTTTTTCTTCCTGTATATAATGGGGAATATGCACACGGACTTTTAATTTTCAGACAGCCAACCCAACTGTCTTTCCATTACAAAATCGCCACGTTTAAGATCTGTTTTCTTTAAAAATAAGCGATCTTCACTGCCTGATAGATATACAATATAAAGTGGGTCTCAGACCGGACAAGAAGCACTGCATTAAATTCCATTTTCCCTGCCATCTCTTTAAAATATGAACATTTATTTTACCCCAGTCAATGGAGTTTCTGCGCTAGCCTGCTGTCACTGACAGCGCTAGAGTTTACATGGTCTATCATGTCGTTTTATGCTTAAACAACTAAATGAATGCTTAAGTTTATTTAACTGATTGTATTTTAATAACATTATAATGGCAATGCTGTAAAAGGAACTTTATAAAATTTATAATAGTCACATTAACGTTTCACTAGAAGTTTACTGTTGGCTGAAAAACACTAGCTGTGCATACAGCCCATTGTAGTTTTACTGTAGTAAACCAGTTTTTGATTATTGATTTCCCATTTTATAATCAAGTTTTCCCCTTCACAAATACCATGGTTAGCAATGACATTGTAAATTAGTGGTTATCATGATGTGTATGAGTTGTTGTTTTTCAGTGTAACCTTTTCATTGGCTTTATTCACATAAACACATGAAATACGTTATGGATTCCTGGAGCATTTAAGCGTTACAATAACATTAAATGTGAAAGGGAAAAATAAGGAGAACTGAATTAAAAAAAAAAAAATTACTTATCTGAAAACAGACACGCACATTAATGCACAGATTTTCTACCTCATCATTTTTACATAAGAAAGTGCGCGGCCGCGGTCTATGGAAACGTGAACGTAGAAGAAGACTTCCGGTGAAATGATCTGTAGCTACAAAACATTGTTTGCTGCATGATATTGATAATATTTCTTATTTTAAATGACTTGAAGTTAAAGCAAACTTAACGTTTTGTAGTGCAAATTGCTACTACATAGTCTAGTAAATTTAACGTTTCTCTTTTTCTAGTTAATTATTTAAATCTAACGTTACAGCGGCTATTGAACCGGAAGTTTTCGCACAGAAACAGCTTCCTTCGACCTTCGTTTGAGTTGCATAGATATGTTTTTAATACGTGTGAACAGTAGACTACATATATCTTTTCTACAGATGTTATGAATAATCGATGTTTTTTCTTTTCCCATTTAATCTTTTTCGCTTATCACGGCTTTCTGGATTACTTTTTTGAAACGTCAATAGCGCCATCGAGTGGAGATGCTACCCTTGATTGTAAGTAAATCACCTCAAGAAAGCTTATTGTATTATTGTTGTGTCTGTTTTTCTTTTCTGCTAGTCTTTTAGTGCACTTTAGCGGGAGCTTTAACGTTAGCTATCATACAAGCCATTCCACGTAGGCATATAGCTATATATCTTTTTGCTTTTGAGTGTTTTTGAGATGCTGATGAATTTATGACAGAAATTTTTCTGATGTGAGGTTTATGTAATTTGTCCAATATTTAACAATTTAACGGCTCAAAAGGTTGGCTTTTCAACATCTGTAAATCACAGCAAATACACCACTCCAATAAATAGCAATGTATAAGCGTAAATAACTGCAAACTGATGAAAGTCCTCTCTTACAGACCATTCTGGGGGTTGTGAAGGTTTTGCTTCCTGCACAAATCGCGTTCCATATACACATGATTTAGCTGATGACATGAGACAAGCAGATGTTCTTTAACTGAAAGGCATTTCATACAGTATGTTTATAGGATTACAGTAGGAAGTACCTTTACCTTATGGCCACAAGACTTAAATCTAATAAATAAGGATAAATGCCTAATATTATAATATTCCCAAGCGGTTTTGACATGCTATACGAATGCTACATTCTTTTTCAAAAGAACAAAAATGAAGAAAGGGTGACACGGTGGCTCAGTGGTTAGCACTGTCGCCTCACAGCAAAAAGGTTGCTGGTTTGCATGTCCTCCCCGTGTTGACGTGGGTTTCCTCCTGGTGCTCCAGTTTCCCCCACAGTCCAAAGACATGCGCTATAGGTGAATTTAATAAACTAAATGTTATTTACAACAATACAAACATGTCAGCATTATGTTTAAATCATGTGTTGTGATGTTTTGTTTCTGTATTTCTGTAGTTATTTCTACATTTATTGTACCAAATGTCCCCCCCCCCCCCCCCAAATATGTACACTGAACAGGGACTAAATCTTTCAGGGTTCAACAAAGCACCACAAAATTATTCCTTAAGCCTTGTACACAATATATTCATAAAACCAGTTTTAAATCTTTTAGACAGTACACAAAAATCCAAAAACAGGTTTCGTATATCTAAACAAAACTTTCCTCCCCCGTAACATCTCATAAAACCTCATTATGCATTGGATGACCTGTAAGTGTTTACTGTCTACTGTAATCATCTTAACATTAGCCAGTGTTGTTTCCTCACTCAAACCATGTTGTTTTGAAGCCTATATAGCCAATGTTCTCTCTCGACCCCATGAACACAATCTATGACTGCTATGTGATGGTTTTGCTGCAATATCACACCAACAAGTTCACTCTTCACATTCACATCCATATTTAATACGGGGAGCTGGCTGTGCTGCCACCTGTCAAGTACCCCTCACACACACACACACACACACACACACACACACACACACATGCATGCACTGACCCCTGTGGGTTTGCAGAGGGAGATAAGGGCTCTTGTGGGCATCAAACTGAAGCTTGAAAACTTGCATGGGTACGATTGCTTCTGTACCAGTCAAGAATTGCATTATATAAACCAGTCATGAGCACAAATACTTTAATGCCTGAGTTTAATAATGACGTCAGTGGGTTTTGTTTTTATTGCTAGATTTCTATTTTAGGAAAGTAAAAAGCAGTGCACCTTCGGAAAACATAATCTCACATAGTTTATCATTTACCTCCGAAATTCAATTACATATTAGATGCTGGGGAGAATATTTTTCAATTGAAGAGGTCTCTTATGAATAGTGGAGGAAAACGAGACATTAGGAACACTTAGTGGTGTTAGCTTGATGGTGTTGCTGTGTTCTGTCAACACCCTTGCACACTATAGAGCAGCAGACTAAATTTGGATACTGGCCTGTATGTAGGACACAATATATAAGACTTTTTCATTAAAATATCCAAAAACCACTAGAACAGTGTTTTATATTTGGCTGACTTCTGTACTTGCATTATCACAGATGTTTAGAAGAATGTTCAAATCCATAGAAATAAGCAATTTTAACACGTGACGTGTCGATACGTCTAATGACCTCACACACCCTTGATTTCCGGTTTGGTTTTATAGAAAACAGGGAAACACCAAAGACGATTTAATATGTTGTGTGTTTTATTAGAAGTAAAATGTCATTAGTATGATTAAACAGCTCTGCTTTTCCCCCACATGATCATGTTAGGAAGAACTGGAAGAGCTAGACTGTAGCATAATAAAATCTCCTTTCGATTCGACGTCTTACTCTACTAAGTGTTGATGAATACTTCAGCTCATCCATCAACATAATTTCTGCAGGAGTCTTATAGGATGTAAAAATGAAGACCACAACTCCCATGATTCCAAACTCAGTCACAGCATCATCAAACTACTTTTTTGTTGTGAATACACGCCTTCTAGTGGTGAAACTTACATACTGTGCCTTTAAAGATAGGAAATACAAAGGAATGTTTGCAACATAAATGGTAACTATAAGTATATATATATATATATATTTATTTATTTATTTATTTATTATTATTATTTTTTTTCCAAATGCACAATAACTTTCTATTTATTGTATGTTGTAGTTTAGCCTGTTGTAATGTCATCCTGTCAGGTAGATTCTTGTTGGCTGTCAATGTTTTGATCATTTGCCAGCAGGAAAAAAATCATTCCTAAAGTGATTCAAACTGTTTTATGTACAGTTCTGAGTGCAGTTATTATTACAGTTGTGGTGGTGTGAATTCAGGAGTTATTTTATTATTTATTTTATTTTATGTTGTGTTTTATTTCATGTTTAGGAGTTTGGGATATTAGAAAGGAAAACAGTCTTTTGTGCTATTATTATGTTCATTCATTAATTTTCCTTCGGCTTAGTCCCTTTATTCATCAGGGGTCGCCACAGTGGAATGAACCGCCAACTTATCCAGCATATGTTTTGCACACTGGATGCCCTTCCAGCTGCAACCCAGTACTGGGAAACACCCATACACACTCATTCACACTCATACACTACAGCCAATTTTGTTTATTTGATTCACCTATATCGCGTGTCTTGGGGGAAACCAGAGCACCTGGAGGAAACCCACACGAACACGGGGAGAACATGCAAACTTCAAACAGAAATGACAACTGGCCCAGCCGGGACTCGTACCAGCAACCTTCTAGCTGTGAGGCGACCTTCTTGCTTGCTAACCACTGAGCCATCGTGTCATTTTTTTTCGCAAACATAGTGACATACTCATAATGTTAGCTCCTTTACAACAACTATGATATTATAGTAAACAATAGATATTGCACTCCTTTATCTGTGGCAGACGACAGAACTACATCAAATGTTTATTATAAACTGGATTTTATTATACGTCAAGGCTAATATCATTATAGCTATCATTTATATGTAAACTGTAGTTTATAATGTTTATCATTGGTGTAAATGAATTGGCCTTAAAGGGATAGTTTTACCCAAAAATGAAAAATTCCTTGTCATTTATTCACTGAAGTGGTTCTAAACCTTTATGAATGTCTTTCATTCATAGTAGGAACAAAAATTACTGGATTTTTGTTTTCCACCAACATTCTTTAGTATTTCTTCCATTTTGTTCTACATAAGAAAGAAATGAGCATGTTTGGAAGAAGTGGAGGGTGAGTATATAATGACAGAATTGTAATTTTGAACTATCCCTTTTACAGTTTTACTCTCTTCTTTGATCATATAAAGGTCTGCGGTCTGTATTCTTTATTTTGATGAATAAAATAATACAATAAACATGCACATGAGGCATCGTTAGGTACCCTCATCATCATTAAGTGTTTAGACTGCCATTGGTGATGCATCAACGTTTAATATGTCTTGTTGCAGATTTGTTAATTATTCAAGCTTGAGCATGCAATCTAAAGATAAACCAACACATTTTGCATTTGAATGCCCGAAGCTGTCCAGCATTGACGGGGAGCAGCTTCAGAGACACAGCACTTTGTAAATCAATGGTTATTGACTAGCATGCTGAAGATCACTGCAGGTTCTCTATTCAGCATGGCTCTGTAGAACTGTGGCTTGGCTGTTCTGATTATGCAGCACATTTTCATGCATACGGTGTAATATTTATTGCATATACAGTACATACAGTATATATTGGAAAAGAAAGGGTAAAGTGACAAATTTTCAAGAATGTATGAAAGTGAAACAATGTATTGGTGCACACTATGACAATCACACAGTTACATTGTACAGTTTTATAGTGCATATTCATGACCGTGATGTACTCAATCATATTTTTGAAGTTTACAGTAGATGATAATTAAGATATAATTTTTAACAGTCAAAAAGCTGAAAAAATGATCTCCATTATTATTATTATTATTATTATTATTATTATTATTATTATTATTAT